>BGPR01014785.1:0-27940 GCA_013235015.1 Araneus ventricosus
TCATAATCAGTTACGATTTGGTTATACAAGGAACTGCTCAGCTAAAAAACTTTGTTTACACTCTTTTACCAGTGACGGCTTTGAAATTAAATTGTCTGTAACAAAAACACATTAGTCAAACAAGTCTCGCTATTTATACAATAATGATAATAATTTCTGGTAAATAATTTATAAAAGGTTAACGAAACAAATTTTAATGAATTCTTTATTTCCAAAAATTGCTTGATGTGTAATAAACAAAGATTGTATTATTCGATAAAAGTGGACATTTTCTGTAATATTGATAAAAAGAACTCTTTAATTGTTGCTCCTTTAATTTTTTCTTGCCAGTGAATGTATAAAGGCCGTCCAAATGAAAGTGAGAATGTGATTATCTCAGCATTATTCCACATGACAGAAATTCTAGATATATCTTATAGATATTTGTTTATGTCTGAGAAATATGAAATAATACCGTGAAAGACAGTGTGTCGTTGAGTTAAACAGAAAAGACAAAACAAATGACGTCTTACTATGGATCCTTCTCAGCTCGCCGTAATTTTTGTCGCAGAACAGAATAAGGTAACCGATATTAACAGTCTAAGGAAGTATGTGTTTGTGATGCTTCCCAATTACACAGTGATGTTAATCAAGGGCCAGCAAGTACATATAAAACGCTTCGAACAGGTCAGATTCATTTTGTCGTTAGTGTAAGCATCATTGTAACATCTGAAAACTAGACTCACGACGTACACTCAATCCCACATAAATTCGACTGTAAATATCGACTAACAACTACTGCCGTCAAAAATTGAATTACCGAGAGCTAAGTTTGTTTAGAGAAAGCAGAACACAACACCTGTTTTATCGCTTCTGTTTCACTCGTCAAAAACAGCCAATATCCAAGTTCTCATGACACGCAGAGCCATCTACCAAAGAAATCTAGAAGCTCTGCTAGGTGAAGTAATGACACTAGATTGGCAGTCTTTTTCGTTTGACCTCTTATATATAACTAGAAAATCACCCGTCAAGGTATGACGGATGCAAATTGCCTCTTCATTCGAGAGATTTCCCGTGAAATTTGGCGTGTTTAAATAGATATAAATGCGAGAGAAATGTTTAAAAATGTTTAACATTGATTGAAAACAAATAAAATAAACATATGTTTTATGACAGGAAATATTTTTTTATTTGCATATTATTTACATATTTCTTTATTCAAAAACCACTCGGTAAACAACATTCCGTGTGAAGTATTTTTGGTTGTTTAACAATTTTCCTTGTACTTCAGATGTCTATGTGTAAATTTCAACGTTGCCAAAAAATATTATCAAATTATATCATCACGATTGCAATAAATAATCAGATGCGTCGTGGCGTCCAAACTATATCACTCGCATGATATACTACTGATGTTATTTACTACTTTCTATTAAAAAATGGAAATTAATTTGAAATATATGATAAATATAATTTAAAATTTCTCGGGAACTATTGATCACAGCGAGATAAATTTTATGTCAATCGATCGAGTATTGTAATCGTCAAAAAAATTCGAACTCGATATTTTGACGAATCTCCACTTAGAAAGTATACGAGAAAGTTTAGGGGAGACCACTCCCGCTGGTTATTTCGGATGTTTTTTCATCATTCTGGCACAACAATATGTTCAAATTCAACATAACAACAGAAGATAAGTTTATTCATATTTATTGTTTCATTTTCTCTTCTTAGAAAATTTTATGGTATATTTTAAATATGTAAGATCTTACAGAATTCAATACAAATTCTTTCAGTGGTATTAGAAAGTTATACTACAAATAATATCGATTAAATTTTGATATGCATTTCAGTTTGTTCCAAACAATTCTTTTGTATAAATAAACGTTAGTAAATAAAGTTTTAATTTTGAATTCTGTTTCATTTCATCGGCTTTTGATTTTCGTTTTCTCATTCTTTATTTTTCAGCCCAATTGTTAGAAAAATTTAATTTAGCTTTGCCAGTACCAAATGCAATTTTCCGTAATCGTACATCTATTTTCAATTTTAAAATAAATCATTTAGTTGATTTATCATGCTGCAGAGAAATTTATTTTTCACATTTTCAAAATGAACATGTTCAGCTGAAAAATAAGGTACTTTTCGTCTTTCGTTATTTATTAGCTAATGAAACAATGCCTTGAAGTCATTTGTCACATCATTCTTCATTTTGAAAACACGTTTCGATTTTATGCTGATGAGTTGACATACTCTGAAGTTTGAAATCAATATCACTTACTTGTTTCCTTAAACTTTAATTAATAGTCAATTATAAATCACTTAAGTGGCAGTTAATTTCAAAAAAACATTTTTGAACGGTAATTTCTAAAGGATGGTGGAACTATTACATAGATCAAGAGTAGCGTTAGGTGTAAGTGAAGAAGCTTGCTTACTTTCCTTAAAAAATTTATTTTACAGAGTTCAATCTTAAAATAAATAAATTTAATAAGAAAATAATAAAAAAAATTAAGCACTCTTTTATAAATGCTCTTTATTAAATGATTAGTATACTTTATTATTCGGTTAAAGTTCTGAAAATATAAAATATTGTATGACACCGAGAATAAATCAGTGTAAAAAATTCGAATGTCTAGCAATCAGGATGTATGTTTGAAAATCCGTAACAAAACTTCTTCTTTACAAATATGAAACAGCTAAAGTTGAATAAAAGCGTCAGCTTTTATTTTGAAACCCGGTCTCTGCACCTTCTGCCAAGAAACTGCAGCTTAAATGGAATTCACCAACCTCTGTTCAACATTGTATCAAACAGTATAGCGTTTAGACCTTGTTCTTCGATGAAGCATCAGACATGTTTCAACGAGTTAAACTAGTCTGAAAACAATTCAAGCAATAGATTATTTTTGATACTGAAACACATTTGCTTTGTACAGTACACAACCAAATAAATGGGGCAGTCTCTGTATCTCGGAGAGTTATAGTCGGATGTTTACAAAACTGGTGTCGAAGGAAATGTCTCGAGGAAACGGGTTTATTCGGATCCAAAAATTGATAAACCGGGTTAATTAACTTGATAATTTAACAGCTATCTCGGAATTTTCACATCATGCGTATCAATTTTTTTTTGCTGAATCGACTCCCCGTCATAAAATTAGTCCCCCCCCAATTTTTTTAATAGAGTTTTGATTAAAATTGCAAGAGTTATAGCGTTTTGACAAATGGTGTTTCCAATGTTAAATGTAATTCAGGAATATTTGACAATATCTCGGAAAGTACCAATTACATATTTCTCAAACATTTTTTCACTCACTAAAAGAACACTATATTTTTTCATAGATTCATGATAAAAAATTCAGAAACAAAAAAGTTAAAAAAATAAAAAAAATGACATGACTATGGAAAAAAAAAGATAATTGCAACATCGTAAATTTTTTTACATGACAACAAAGCTGAGACGTTATAACGCAGGTATCCCAAAAATCAAATGCATATCTGTAATAGTTTCCGAAATACTATTTACAAAAAACTGAAAATTTCCACAGTTCACAGGAAACCCTTATTTGTTGAGGGACAGTATATTATATTTAGTTGCATTTATCGGTCTAACTCTTCATAAAGCACAAGCTATAATCTTTATAAAATTCATTCTAATTCGAGATTTAATCATCATTATAAAATCATTGCGGTTGAATGATTTTTTTCAATATCAGAGGATTTTAACACGAAATAAATTTTGCTTTCTTTCCCCAAAAATTATGTTAATCTGATTAAAGGATTACCCGATTGTTGAACACTGTCATTCTGATTCAGACTAGACCATAAATCACTTGATCGTATAACATTATTACACAAACATAAAAGGTTATAGACTCAATACGAGAAAGCGAAAAATAGACGATAAATTTGTATTTCTAACCATTCTGTAATTTAACTGCAAGCTGATAATTAAAACATTCAAATATGCAAACGATAATTTTTTAATTACAATATAATTAAAAAATTACAGGATAAATTCGCGATTGCAATTTAATTAAAATTTCAGGTTATAAATTTTTATTTAGCTCATATATAATCATTTTCTTAAATTTATTGAAATCATACCAATTGCAAGCGATAAATTTTAGCGATAAAATAACACTCTAAATTCCAAATAACAATATAATTAAAAATTCATATAATTTTTTTATTTATATCATGTTTTATCATTTACCGAATTTTCAATCCAAATATATTAATAAAGCAAACGATAAGTTCTTATTACCTTAATATTATTATTAGAATCCCTTCTTAACAATTTCAGCACTTTTAAAAAGTATTCTTTACTTTGTTGCGTAGAAGACATATATAAAAAGGACTTAAAAGTATCTTATTCAATAAAGCTTCTTTAGCCAATTAAAATATTCTTTCCCCACGTCTACACTCCAATATGGCGTGTTTCCTGTTGACTTTCATAGTTTAATGAAGAGAATAGAGAAAGCCTTTAGAACATCATCTCTTCAAACATTTTGGTTCGAAATCTCACCGAACTTAAGTTTTCGCGCCAAAACTGCATACCGAATTTCATATATCTAGCTTGTCGCCTTTCTGAAAACTCGCGTTTGCATACCCAGTAATAGACAAGCTGCCAAACTCCGGCACAAACATTTGGCACATATTTACAAGTCTTGTGATAAAGTCCTATACCAAATTTCATCCAGCCAGCTGTTTCAGTTATTGTTTTCGAATGCATGTGGAAGGACAGACAGATAGACTGCTCTGAAACGGATTTCTTCTAACATTTGATGCAAATCTACAATTTTGGTGAAAACAACACAAAAAAGTCTCATCCCTCTAACTTGTTTCATTTTTAAGATATAGTGTTAGCAGCTAAACAGGCATAAGTCGAAAAATGTTATTTTCGGATTTCAGGAGTTATAAAATGTGAAGATTCACTATCTTGTATATTTCGTATGGGAAATGTAAAATAATTATTGTTTCAAATATAGTTTCATCATAATAAATATGAACCTATACAGTTCTTTCACCCAAATAACTTTAAGGGAATTTCTTCCCTGCAATTAAACTTTATTTCCATAATTTAAAATCATATTATTATAATTTTATTATAAAAATCTTTAAATATTAAACACTTACTAATTCTATTCATATGCTTCTGTCGAACTCTGTTTAAAAGCAAAGCATGTAATTTATCTATTGCTGACAAAAAAAGTTTCAGCTTAATGAATTTCCTATGCAATTAAAAATCGTCTTCGTCTGAAAAATAAAATCTCCTACTTTGAATAAAGTTTGATAAATTCATTAACTTAAAATGACATATCCGTATTTGTTTCTGGCCAATCAGGCGAAATTTCGTCTAAAAACAGCAGATCTAATGCATTTCATTCGGAGTAACATTTTGTGGTCGTTAATGAAATTTTTGGTGCGGTATCAAGTAAATAGACTAGATTTCAAAGAGTCATGAAATGCTCTAATTTTTAATCAAAAATCATTAATTTTTTAGAATTTGAAAAAGAATGTTCATATTCAAAATGAAACTGAATCGCCTTTCATTGATTTTTTTGAAATTTCACTGAAAAAAAGATATAAAAGCTTTTTTGCTTTAACCAGATAAAATTTATTTTATATAAGGTCTCTCCTGGGTTGGTTCTATTGTGGCGGAGTTTTCCGCAAACAAAATTAATTTTATCTCAAGAACTTCTACAAATTTCCGAACGAAATTTGATACACATATAGGAAAAGGCAAGGCGGATGGAATTATTGAAAAATCTCGGTTACCGTAATGGAAAAATTCCGAGATAACTGTTAATTAACTATGGAGTTAATCAGTTTGTTGATCCGAATAAACCTATCTCTCCTCGAGATATTTCCATCGACACCAGTTTTTTGAAGATCCGATTATAACTTTCCGAGTTACAGGGACTGTCCCATCTATTTAGTTGCGCACTGTACACTTTCAAAAACTAGTAAATGGCAGTTACAATATCCCCAACTCATATAATTCACAATTTCCGAAATTATGTTTTATTTCAGGTCAATACTAATTGATACTTATTCCCAAGCATCTGCAGACACCTTAGTTAATATATTCAATTTACCACTAATCCTGATTACAACTGGATTTTAGAAAATCTAAAAACCCAAAGTCCTACTGAATTTTGAGTAGATAAACTTTTTAATACTTGTGCTCGATATATTGGAATTGCCAAAGGCGGTATTAATTCATGAATTTTAAATTATTTATCTAATGACACTTAAATTATTAACTTAGAATTGCATCAACATGATACCAATTTTTTGCAAGCGGTAAAACTCGAGTTCATTTATAATAGTTACAATTCATAAAATTTAGCAAAATTAATTAATTAAATTTAAATAAATTAAAATAGAAACATATTTTGCATTAAATAGAAAGGCGCATATGCAGCCGAATCTAATAAAATACAAAAACAAATAATAGAAATTTAAATTAAAAGGAAAATAAATTAAAAGAAACAAAAAGTAAACAATAATAATAATGAAAAATAATTATGATGAATAAAATAATAATGATAATAATTATTTTTCAGTATTATTGTTGTTTACTTTTTGTTTCTTTTAATTTATTTTCCTTTTAATTTAAATTTCTATTATTCGAGTTCATTTATACTATTCTTGAAAAAAGCTTCAAGGGGTCATTTTATTAAGAATTTTATTTTTATTTTTTAAATTAAACCGAACTAAAATGAGTAATGAATTCAATACACGTAATAATAGTTCATGCGCGTGACAGAATCATTTTACACACACATGCGAAGAGAAAAGAAAAAGATTCTCCAATAAAGATCATTTCACTAAATCGAAATTTATCTTCCCATCTTCAATGCAATTTTTTCTAACTGCCTCAATTAAATTAATGTGCAGTTAAAAATAACGACCAATCCGGCATGATAGACTAATGGTAGTGAATTTCAAGCTGTACGTGTCATGGCAACTACGAGAGCAAATTTTAGAAAGACCAGCCGTGATATTATCATAGATTGTGATCTGAACTTTAATAAAACTCCCCTTTTATTATAATATGATTTTTAAAAGCAACACATTTTAAGCTTTCATTTAGGAAATCATATGTTAAATATCAAAAGAAAATGCATGCTCTTACCCGGATTATGTTAACAGTGGAATATAATTTATTATGGAACTTTTTCCTTTCTCTTCTTTTTATATTGTAATACATTTATGTTGGATGAAGAAAACGACAAAATTGAACTATAGGTTATGATGAAAACAAAGTTTTCATTACATTAAGTTATATGAAGTATCAAATATTTTAATATGAAGTATGAAACATTTTTACATCTGGATTTTTTTTTGCAAACTGTATAGTAAAAGTTTATTCGCTTGTAAAATTACTTTGATTTAAAAAATATAAATACTCTTCATAGCAAAGAAATGAGCTAAATATTATTATAACTGATTAGGTGTATGACAAATGATTTTTAAAAATAGAGTTTTCTCCTAATTATTTTTTATAATCACGGCGATCAGTTGTAGCGTTTCCGAAAAACAAAAACAATTTTACATAGGGGCAGATTGATACGCGGGATCATCAATACAGTTGTTTAATTTTGATGTTTGGAATGGCTCAAGATGTTCTTATCCCCTCATATATATGCCACTGTAACTCTTAGCACACGGTAGTGTAATTCCGGGTGATATGCCGCATATTTTTTTGAAGTTGTGTATAAAATCCCATGCTGCACATAAAATAAAATAAATCATGCTGTGCTATTTAATGTTAAATATACAACATGTGTACTGCGGCAAAAAATAAAAAAATATTAATACTTTTTAACATTTTTATTCTAAAACATTACACTGCAGCGCGTCACCGGTACATTCAGGGTGAGACGCCGCACTTGTGAGGGAATTATGCCGCGCCTGGCATAAGAACAGAATGAAATAATAAATAAAAAAATATTCAAACAAATATTCATATCTGGACTATAATTACCTACGTAATAACATAAAGAAACTAAATGAGTACAATTAAACGTACTAGTAGGTTCAAATCAATATTAGTCTGCCTATTTAGTTCACTACAAAAATTACATTCTTATTTTCTAAAGATTGAATTATAATTATTATTTAAGCAACAAGGTAACATCAATGTGTTAGAGAGGGAAAAGAAAAAAGCAAAATAGTGTTTACATTGTTTTATTTGTTAATATATCTGTTCTTTCGACCTCAATCTACACAAAAAGTGTCGAAAATAGTACAGTCTTCATGTAACCACATTTGACACCTCATGCAACGATGCCAATTATACTTCCTCGTAGTTTTATAGTAGTTTTCTGACCATTCCTTGCAAAGAACGTCTGCGTCACATGTGTGATCCAACTGTTCATTGTAATCTTCTTGACTTGTATCTTTCTTTGCCTTCTTACTTTTTATTTTTCCCTTTTTCTCCTTTGGTGTAGTAAACTTGATACAGTTCGAACGTTCATAAATGTCTGATGAACTGTCATGGGATCCTCCAACTGATTAAAAATTAAATTTTCTCTTGGTAGTTTTGTCATCTTTTTTGTTAATTTTCTTACATTTTTGGAATCTCTCTGTCTGTAGGAAATGTCACCCTGTTTTATTCTTTTAATCGCCTCTATTAACCTTTCCGGATCCCATTGTCCTCGAGGCCTTACACCTCCTTTTCTTTTATAAAATGTGGGAATTTCTAAAAAAATCTGTAAAGAAATTTAAAATTTATGCGGTTTCTAAAAACAATATTTCATTTAAAACCAGAAAGTTAAAATGCAAAATTATTACAACTACAATTAACGACTAATAACATACATGCCCATCTTGGTTAGTTCGTGAAAAAAGAAATGAAAAAGGTTCATAACACTTAATCAAATCCAGCATATATACTTCAGTAGCATAATAAAATAAGACATAGATAGATAAATTTCAATTTTATTAATCGCGGCATCCCGTACAAACGAAACTGCAGCATATATACCGGATCGCAGTGCGGCATGTATCCATTTTGTACGGTATAGACGCCGTACATCATAATTGCCTGCCCTCGCAAAGGAAAATGGGTAACCATACACACAGTACTCTGTATAGACGCTACACATAGTTTTGACTTCGAAATCATGCATGGATTTAATAATTAGCTTACAAAAAATATTTAAGCATAAGGTGTTTAAAAGTTTGGATATTGAAATCATGCGCTTACCTCAAAATAACGATTGTACAGCTAACAGTAATAATCGAATTGGGATTCGCGCTATAAACTGGTTAAAGAAATCTCATTGCGCACCTATACTGCGCGTCTGACTGCCATCTATCGATAGTTACAAGAAATACAAAGTGTGTGGCATCTATACCGGATGCGTATCCCGGATGTCTCCCGAAGTTACCCTATATTTTTCGGACATGTTAAGTTCAATAGTTAAATAACAATTGAACCAAGCGCTAACCTTCTAGTCGAAGTAAATTTTACTCTAAGTACGTGTTGTGTGATTTCTCTCACTAATTACGTTTCCCTGCCAGGAATCTGCTCCAAAAGTTAGGAAAAAACATTTATTTTTTTTTTAACTTTCATTTAAGTTTTGAGGTTTTTATAGGTAGGTTTTGCGTTACCCCTTGTTTTAAGTAAAAACATCTCTTGGGACAGATTGATACAGTTGACTCCGGGGCACATTGATACGCATCTTCTGTGTGTATCAATGCGCCTTAAGAGCAACTACTTTGCAAAATCGTCTTTAGAAATGAAAAAAGAAACTTAAAAATGAACAATCTAAGAGAAACACAAAATAGGGTATTTTTTTAAACAATGAACACAGTTTGAATTTCATTGCAAAAATCAAAAGTTTTGTTATAAATTAGGTTTAAGATATTGTTTAAGAATTTATTATTTTTTGGGGAAAAATGCACGGGAACTTAATTAATATAATCGAAAATATAATTTTTTGTATTTCCAGATGGTTTGTAAATTATTTTTGTGCCTTATTATTTTCGTAAGTCATCGCGGAAGGAAGCGAAAATTTCACTTAATTTTTAATTAATTAAAATTTCCAAAAACCGTGTGTGTCAATGTATCCGTTGTACATGGCAGATTGATACAAATCCATTTTTAGGAAAAAAGTTTAATAAATATTGTATTATTTCATTTATGACCGAAACTCGACTGAAATCCTATATTAGATTAACAAAAGCATAAATATAGTGTATCAGTTCTAATTATTTCCGTTCTTAAAATCATTTATTAGCTTTCCAAAAAAAGTGTATCAATGTCTCATGCTCCCCCTGCATTAAATATTAATAGGAAGAAACAACGATACATCAGAGTGCAGAGTGTATATATTTTTCGAACTGTGAAGCTGTTTATATGACTGAGATTTTTACTACTATTATTGGTTTTCTTTCATTAGAGAACAATTTTGCAGATTCATAAAACGTACTGGATTTAATTATAATTTATTGAAATATATGTATGAATAAAATGAATAATTTTTTACATATAATATATGGCAGCTTCTTAATTTACCTGCTTGAAGAAGAAGTTAATTGAGAATAGATATTTTTAATAATTATATTCCTAGAGATTTCCTAGTTTTTAATCTATGTATGAAAGGCTTTTATCAAATAAAAGAATTTTACATTTTAATGGTTTCTTACCGAATGAATAAATTAAGGTTCGTGTCTCATTTCATAGAAACCATGAAAGCAGTTTTTCATGCTGAATATAATTGCCATTTAAGAAGTTGTTAGGCTTTTTAATATTCTTTTAAGCAACTATTCTTCTCAAAGCCTGCATAATCAACAGAAAAAACTATAATTAAAATTGTTTGAGTGATAAAAATAATATACATATTATAAAAATGCAGAAAAATGTTTCGAATAACTAACTGCATTAAAACTGTAATCAAAATCGCATGGGTTGTAAAAATAACACAAATATAAAAATGCAAAAACCCGTTTTGAATCACTAATATCAAAATATAACTTACATTTTCCAATCTATTTACTTGGAAAAAAGGTAAACTTTTAAATCACGTAGCGATTCCAGAATAAATAAAACGAAATCTATTAATTAAATTTCATTCATGGTTTCGAAAGAAAAGTTTGCATGTACCTACAAAACATTTCTATTGCATCAAGTTGAAGTGGTTTTTTTCCAATTTATATTAAGCTTTGAGTTTACAGTAACAATTACAAAACAGCTTTCTTATAGACGACTTTTCGTTAATGTTCTTAATATTGTTCCTTGCCAAACACTGTTACCTCTTCTACTTAAGTATTAAAATCATTTATCAAGTTTTCAGAGCATAAAGTAATCTTCTTAATATTGCTCCTTGCCAAACACTGTTACCTCTTCTACTTAAGTATTAAAATCATTTATCAAGTAAAGTAATATTCTTAATATTGTTCCTTGCCAAACACTGTTACCTCTTCTACTTAAGCATTAAAATCATTTATCATGTTTTCAGAACATAAAGCTATAGATCATTCCGTAGAGATGGTATGTATCAAAAAATGTTCTGAGGTCGAGAATTCTAATTTACTTAACTGATTCTTTGACAAAAATGTTGCCGCTTTTCTTGAAAGAAATCTGGAAGTATTATATCTATCTAGATGTATGTAAACACAGAAAGTAATAAAAAAGGAATACATTCATTACTGACAAATGTAAAGAAATATATTCAATAAATTCCATTTTATGATTTCGATTAAAAAAGACATGTTACTACTTACAAAGCATTTCGGTTGTTTCAAGTTAAATCTATTCTCTTTCTATTTCTGTTAAGCTTTCAGTTTACTGTAGGGATAATTAAACATCTTTCGTATAAAGAGCGTTTCGTTGATTTTCTTAATATTATTCTTCATCAAAAACTGTTTTCTCTTCAACTTACTTTCAAATACCATTTATTAGGTTTTGATAATTTAAATTTTAGAATACTGAGCCACACATTCTTTCATAGAGTTTGTATCCATCATAAAATAGTTTCGCAGCTCGAAATTTCTTATTTAAAAAACTGATTCTTTTACAAAACTGTTTCCTCTTTTCTGTAAAGAACTCAGCATGCAAAAAGATCTATTTAGATGCACTTAAACACAGAAAAAATTGAAAAGATTTGATTCAAAAAGTGTACGAATAATTTATTTGTAGAAGCTGTTATTGTTAAATTCACTTCGTCTGTGAAATTATATTTGTTTTATGACGCCAATGCTCCAATGTTCGTTTCCTTTTAAACTATCCCTACTTACTTATTAAACATTACAATTATAGAAAATATATTTAGTCCGGCTTATTATATGTTTACTAAGGATTTTTATCCTATCAAACAATAAAGATTTAGTAAAACAATTGCTTAATTCTGTTTCGTTTTTTATAACCTCTGCACTCGGAGTAAAACCGGGTACTAGGGGAAACTACAGATACCCGACTCAAGAGGATTTTCTTTGATTGTGATATAGTTTGTAGTTTGTGAGAGCCACTCCTATTTGACCTTTGAATCAAGTAAACTGATGAAAAGCATTTTCAATTTATTCCGATTCCCAATATTTTCTTTTTTGTGACAATTTCAAATAATACAAAGAATTATTTTATTCAAAATTTTAAAAAGAACTAAAATTTGTTTATTCCTTTTTTCCTCGTTTGCAAATAAACGATGTTTATTCATTTTTTCTCATATAAAACTTAAAACGCATGAAAATTAAAAATCTCTTGCTCAACATCTTTGCAATCGTTTGGTTTCATTTAACTCATCTTCATTTCGACTGAGTTCGTCTCTTAGTTAGCTTGAATTTGAAAGTAGAAATAATTACGTAGAACACTTTTTCTTCTCTTTCTTTTGGATTGGATTATTTTTCTTCTTATGCTTTTGGATTTGAATAATTAAAATAGTAGGAGAACCCAGTAAGTCTATTACGTTTCTCCAATTTCTTGTTTTGTACAACATTTATTAACTTATTATATTTCATTTTGTCGCTATTCTGTTCTATTGTAATTTCCAAACCAGCAGTGTTTCAATGCGCTATTGACATTACTAGGTTCCCTGTTTCATTCCTACAGCTTTTATAAATAATTTAAATACGAATTTTGGAAATATATATTTACATTTCTTGTCTTTATTCTTAACTTGTCAACTACGGTAACTATTGTACTATTGTTAAATCATAAAAATTGTCTTTATTCTTAAATTGTGAAATAGTTTAATTCCTTTTAAATTTAAAAAAAATCGTCCAAATATTTCAAAATTGCTTGATTGTATTCCTGAATTGTCAATTATTGTAACTATTGATAAATCTTTAAAAAAACTGTCTTTATTTTTTAATTGTTAACTATTGTAATTATTGCTAAATTAAAAAGAAATCGTCTTTTTTCTTAAATTGTCAACTGTTATAACCATTGTTAAATCTTAAAAAATTGTTTTATTATTAAATTTTCACATAAAAAAAAAATTTATGCTACTTTTCTACGGAAAATCTAGTTCTCCCTAATTTCCCCTAGAGTTAACATGTGTATCCGGTTTTGTTTACGAGCCGCAACTTGGTTGTTTGTTTATGTTTGATTTGTTGTTTGGTACCGTTTTAATTTGTGGCTTCCTATATTGTTTTCATTTTTTCTTCTTATTACTTTCATTATTTTGATGTTATTTAGTTATAATTCAAGAAATTGTGTATTGGACAGTTTGAAATTATGTATAGGAAATTTTGAAACTATGATAAGAAATTGTGTATACGCTAATTTAGCCTTTTTCTAGTGATGTAGTGCTTTGCATATTTAGGTTTTAATTTGGGGTTTCCTGTATATATATATTTTTAAGATTTCTTTTTTTATCTTTATTTTCTTCGTGATTATATTTTAATTTATGTAATTAATCAAGATTTTGTGTTTAGGGAAGCTTGAATGTGAGTATAGGAATTTGAAATTGTGTTGGTTATTTTAACATTTTTTCCTATGAAGCAGTGTACTTTGTGAAGAAATTTTGTACTCGAATTTGTTGGAGTTCTTCAGAACTGTCAGTGACTCGATATTTGTATGCCCATAAGGACAGGTCAAATTACTAGTTATCATTACCCCACTAGTGGGGTAAAACCGGGTGGTTTGACATTTTCTTCCAAAAAATAATTAGCAAAAAAAGTAGTAAAACTATGAATTTTCCTGAAATATATATTATACTCTGATAAATATTGATTATTTCATTAAAATTTGACAATCTCTTTGTCGAATAGTTAATCTCCAACAGGGCTTAACTTACCTTAGGCCTTTTTACCTTACTTCCCACTGCAAGAAATTTAATTCTTTCATCATATAAATTTCGATCTTATTCACGAATTGCTTATTTACTAATGAATCAAAATCTGCTTTTAAAATAATTTCATATGAGCTGATGTCTAGCTGCATATGATATATATTACTAAGCTTTACTGTAATCGCAAATATATTTCATGTGTATGTATATAATAAAGGGATTCTAGGTTTTTCATTTTTTTCATTTAATGCTGTTAAATGCTAAGGTACGAACTTTGCGTAATTTTATTCTGGACTACAGTCCATCATTTTTTAATAAGTATCGTCTAAATAAAATTGAATAATGCAGTTGTTTTCTTCTTTACTCCCTTGAATCAAAACTTGGTGGGTTTTAACACAGACGAAGATGAGAAATATTTGACATAATAGAAGTCTGGGATTCATTCAGTGTCAGAAGTACAATATGAATATGCTTATGCAAGAAATTATCCATCATTTTCAATGAAAGATTCTTGGCATTTTCCATCATTGCCTAGACATTTAGTAGAAAGGATAGAAGACCCTCACCTTTAAGCTCAAAGCATAGCAGTGTTTTTTTTCGGGGGGGAGGGCGGATATATTATCCGCACTGTGTTTCGATGATCATGCAGTGTTATATGCAACTGAAGCATATTGGTCCAGATACACCTTTTAACCATTACGTATTCCTAGTGGTTTATCGGGCATTTTAGAACTATCGCTTCAACTGTAAGGTGCTCGGAGCTAAATCTACTAAAATTCTGTGGGCTCATGAAACCGATAGCACGAAATTAAATAGACTTTTCAGTGACTTTCTGTAGTTGTGAACAGGATCAATAGCACACGAAATTACCCAGATCACTCACCCCTGTTACCGTGAGATAGCACATCGACAGGATCAGCAAGGTCATCTCATGAACATCTCCAATCAACTCCACCACGGCCACTCTTACAGGTCATAACAATATCATCGAGGCCGAGACCCCTCACTTGACCCTTGGGCATTGATCATCCAGAATATCACGGGCCCAGCATTATCTTTCTCTGTGTGAGATCTCGCTTTAGCTTTGAGCTGTGGCCACAGAAAGTCATAGGACCTCCACCACGGGACCCCTTCTATCCGATGCGCAAAGCAGTCCACTCATTGACATCTAGCACCCCACGAAGGTAGGAGATCTCAAGCTGACAAGAGGCACTGTTCAGACAAACCGAATATATTGAGCATGTGTCAGCCCAGTACCACTTCCACCAAGGTTACCTCTGGCTGTTGTCCAGCTAGATGAATCAATGGAACAGCAGGGTGTTTTCAATATTGCTTTAATAATTAAATTGTAAGATTGTGATTATGCGACAAAACGCTTAGACGTCATTATCAGCTCTTTGAAGTTATTCTTTGGCGTAAATAGTTTTTTGCCTTCTATTTGGTTTTGCTATCTCCTTTTTCTTTTACAGAGCATTAGTATACATGAGTTACTTTTACATTTTACCATATGTGAGGTAAAGGCTACTTTTATCTTCCTGTTTACTATGAATCTTCTTATATTATTGCCAAAGTTCGCGGACATTCTGCATAAAAGGGCCGAATATCATCACCACGAACAGCACAATTCTTGTTTTTAATTTAAAATTTCAATTAGATCTAATTGATTTAATTTTGCTTATTAAGATATTTTTACTAGCAGAAAATCCTTTAAAAGAAATATTCTATTCCGTATGAATATACATTTAGCTTTATGCTAATAAATTACGATGATTTATATCAAAAAGAGTATTAAAGAAATTAAAGCATTTTTAACAAAAATTCTTTTCACTTTTGATAAATTACTCAGCTATACGTTCAGTGAAATATTCGATGAAGTAGATGGAAATAATAAAATATTTATAAACAGTATCAATTTTATAATTACAATTACGAAATAATCCCCGAAAAAATCATTGTTAAAACAACTTTCATTTCTCTAATCCATTTTCTAAAAAAATAATATAACTTTGTTTCCTTCCAATCTTAATTTTTAAGGATATATCCTAAGCACAACATCTAATTTAAAATTCTGTTTGAGAATATTTTACAGTCTTAATTTTGAAATTGCATCATATAAACAATTCTAAGCTTATGAGAATCTTTTCAATTACCTCTAGCTTAATAATCTCTGTCTTAAAAAAATCGATTATTCTCACATGGTTCGTTATTTTCAATTGAGAGATAAGAAAAAATTTTGAGCAGATTAGCTGGATTGTTTAATACTGAAAATGAAAGATGCTATTTAAAATCTATGAAGAATTCTTAGAATGAATTAGAATTTTTAAGTGCTGTATGTCTTAAAATAATTCATTGTAATATTTGCTAAGATCATCACAATAATATTTGCATTTTATCCAAACTATAATATCCAACACAATGTTTTGCAGATTAGAAATTTGGAATCTAGTTTACATGCACATCGTTTCTTAAATTGCTTGTGACTCTATACATATATCACGCTTTGCATTTCCACGGAAATGTTTATTTTTTTAAAAACCTGATATTTTTTATGCAGGTGGATAAAGGAAATGAAAGTGATTTTTAAATATGCATCAATATTAACATCGATTTTATAACACCAAAATTGTTTTAGTAGATATTAAAATAGCTAATGCTTATTAAAATAGTTTAATGAAGGATAGCCATTATAAATAATGAATAAAGAATTATTTTGAAAATTTTTAAAAATCATATAAAAAAGTTTTAAAAAATTCCATTATAGTTTCAATTTATGCAATCAAAATAACAGTGTTGAAATAAGTTATTTTATTAATAGATATCACATTTACTTTACATAAAAGATTTCAATTTTCATAGTTAAATCTTTGAGATCCACATTCTGAAAATTTCATCTGCAATTAAAGCTGCAATAATCTTACCTATTAAAAAAACTAAAATTTTTCACAGTGTTGAAGAGGACGAATATTTCTTTTTGTAAATACTCTAACAGAATTCAGTATAAATAACGATGCGGTAGACTTTAAACCAGAAAGTCAAAGCTTAAATAGAAAAAAAGTAGAAAAACATGCTTATTAATCTGTTAGATAGTACATTTCTAAAACAGTCATTTGTATTTCCTTCAACAGATCTTGAAGCACATTGTTATGAATTTGCGTAATAAAACCATTTTCTAAGATTTTTTTTTTTTTTACATTTTTGAATATAGTTCCCCGGACATCCTCTTACAAGCATTTAAAATAATTTCGAAAGAGATATATTCATCAGAAATTTCAGCCAAACAATATCATTATTCTTCTGTTTCGATAAAAGAACCAAGCAAGTTTAAATTTTCTACAATTGAATATTTTTTTTATAATAATAGAATAGCAATGTACAAATTGCAGGGTAAATAAATGCAAATCATATAATAATAATGCTAAAATGTTCATGCATCTGTGTAGATACTGCTATAAAAGTATAAGAAATATTTAAAAAAAATAGAAATAAAATAATAAATCTTAAAGACATTTTAGTACAGGGTGATTTTTTTTAACTGACAGTACTTAGAGCCGTCTGTAGCTTGATGTATCAGATGAAATGCCACCAAATTTGGTAGGGTGACGAATGATGACATGGGAAAAAAGGTTTTTGCTGAAAAAAATTAGTTCCGAAAGTCGCCGATAGAGGGAAATCTGGCGCTTTTGTAGTATATACAACTGAGAATTAGAAAAATGAATAACAAAGAAAAAGTTTCAGTGAAAAACCGCTTTAATACGGCAAATGAACTGCCCCAAAGGGTTACAGAGACGAAATTATAGAGCACCATAGCACTTTATTCGAGAACATTACTCTCTCGGCGAGGGCATACTATGACCCTTCAATATGATTCAATGTGATCACCCTCCTCGTGGACCACATATTGCATTCTGTGCAAAACATTCTCCATGTCCATTTCCCCCGGATATAACCTTATGCGACTTTTTCCTATGAGATTATTTGAAGTCCCAGGTCTATCTTGGTAGGGTCCCAACGTTAACGACCTTAAAGGACAGCATATTACGAGCTGTGCTGAGCATTCCTGGTGACATGTTACTTTCGGCTGTCGAGAATGTTGTGTGCATGATACAATGTGAGGTCCACAAGAAGTGTGGTTACATTGAAAGAGGTCTTGTGCTATGTTGCACTGTAATTTCATCTCTGTAACCCTTTGGGGCAGTTAATTTCTTGTATTAAAGAAGGTTTTGCGCTGAAATTTCTTTTTCGTTATTCATTTATCTAATTCTCAGTTGCGTAGACTACAACAACGCCAAATTTCCCCCTATCGGTGACTCTCGGAACTATGGATTTTTTTATCATGGATTCTTTTTCGAATGTTGTATTAAATCTCCCTACCAAATTTAGTGGCATTTCAGCTAATAGAAGGTTCAGAACTACAGAAGACTCCGAGTATTGTCACTTTAAGAAAAATCAAGCTGTACGACCATTACTTTTATAAATCAATGATAGTTTGATTAAAGTTTTCGAATATTGTGACAAATGTTCTGATTAATAATTGAAATCGCGTGTAAGAACTTGAAGGGGACTAAGGACTTAATAATTCTCGATAAATTTAAAATCAGAAAATAGAAAATGTGTTTTAATATTATTTGTAAGTTATTTGTAAGCTACAATTCTAATTAAAAAACTAAAAAGGTGGAACAAAATTCTTCTCAGTATTTTATTGTGAAAAAAACACTAATTAAAAACTCTACTACAACACACTATAGAAACTTTAAGGTCACACTTATAAATTTTTTAACTTTATACGTAAAATTATTATTGATTACGATCGTTAAATTTATTGAAGCACGCCAAACTTTCGACGTTTAATACTTAGTTCTCCACATAATCTTGTGAGTCACATTTATAAGTAAAACACATATTTAAAAATAAAACACGTATTTGTTAGTGATAACTGAATTAGGGTCAACTCTAATCTGCCCCAATCAGACTTAATAAAACTTTTACCCGAGAACCTGTTTCTGATTTTACCTCACACTTTTGCCAGCTGCTTAGTATAATTATTTTTAATTTTATATGTAGTAGGTGAATTATTTCTTTGTTTTATTCCTAGAGAAACGGTCCATTCAACCAGAATAATCATAAGACATGATAAATGTTATTCAAACGATAGCTCCAAGCGATAAAAATGATTACTTCATTTGCAGAAATTGATTCTTAGAACAGAAAGAAACTGTCATAATCCTTTAAGGATATGTAATAACATAAAATTTCAAATTAGTTAACTTTAGACAGTGGGTTCCTTTATATGAACCATTAAGAAAAAAAATATCACCAAATATGCTGAAAATCTGTGATAATCTTTGTTTTTCATCAGAAAAAATCTACCTCATTCAAGTTTAATGATTAAATTTGGGTCGGATAATGTTTCCTTAAATAAAAAATTTGCTTTTGGTTGCAGTGTGGAATACCGTCTTTCATTTTAATTAAGTTTTTAAGTATGGCATGTTTATTTTTAAATATATATTGGTATAAAATGTTTATGTCACGGAAAATAATATGATATGTAGGTTCAGAACAAGATTTAACTCCCTTTTGAATGTCATAGCTTTCGCGTGTTTCGTTCAGCGCCTCCTTGTATACCGCTTCATGGGTCAGATCAGATTTTACACCCTTTCTAGATTTATTTATTTGTGCTTTATTTTTTAAAGACCAATTTGAAAGAAAATAGAAATCATACCTTTTTTGCAGTAGCCAATAAAAGAATATATCGTTTAATATATTTAAAGAAAGAGTACAGTCGACTTCCTCATTAATTCGTTCTTATTATGCAAATTCATTCCTTTCCAGGGAATGAAAAAATTTTCTGTTACTATATTGTATGCTAAATTTCTTGTGAAATAAAAACTTGCATCCAATATCTGTGTACTTTTTGCTGTATTTTAAAGTTAGATAAAAAAAATTTTCATGTTAC
Source organism: Araneus ventricosus (assembly GCA_013235015.1). Taxonomy (NCBI): domain Eukaryota; kingdom Metazoa; phylum Arthropoda; class Arachnida; order Araneae; family Araneidae; genus Araneus; species Araneus ventricosus. Next base: position 20,170 of record BGPR01014785.1, read on the forward strand.
GTGAGTTCGAATCAAATTTTATGTGTCCATGCAGTTATAATATAAGGGTAGTTTCTTCAGATGGTATTAATATTGACGAATGTACTTTTAAAGTAACAATAGATTCCAATGCGTATGAAGAAGAATCCATGTCATTACAGGATGTTAAATGTAAATATAACCATTCTTATGCTTTCAGCAGAAACTACTGAAATCACAAAGATAAAACTTATAATAAACAAAATGTCAAACATTTCTTTCATTTCAAAAATTGTTGGTGAAATCCACAAACCAACATGCCAGAAATATTTTTGATATATGACTTTCAGCGAATGATTTCGGGTGACTGTTTAGTAAACTGTCTGTCTGATTTATCACTATCTTTTCAGTGCATTCGTTCATTTGTCAAGAACTTCGGAACATTACTGCTATTAATCATGGTTAAGTCATTCATCACAACATTACTGCTATTAATCATGGTTAAGTCATTCATCACGAAGGCCAGAGATGGTGAGCGATTCGTAGGCATGATAGTCCAACTGTCCGACTTACTGAAACACGGTTTAACTAACGTGAACGTGTCGTCAGATGCGTTCAGAACGGCTTCAGGATCTGCATAATTGCAGGAAAGGACCCCGCCTTTACAGGATATAGCAAATGACTTGTTTCCGCCGGGGAGGCATATATCCACTTGAACGAAGTTTCGTCATGAGTCAATATTTATCGCGTTGTTGACATTAACCGCGTTTTACGCTTTGGAGTTGTGAGGAGGAGAAATTCTATTAGATTTGGTTCTTCGTATGACTCTTCAATTTAATTATTCTAGGAAACTGTTAAATATGTTTCCTACAAAATTATAATGACGAGCCTTACAGATGAATATATTGCGTGTACTGCATACATTATTGCATATTTATCAAAAAGATGCATTTGAAAATTACTAAACAAAACATTCCTTACTGTAGTTGGAACGAAAATTACTTAAAAAGCAATGCTTTCAATAAATATTTTTTTCACTCTTAAAAAGTGAATTTGCATTGAAAGTGTTTTGATTTACATCCATCTCAATAAGATGGAATGCTTTATTTTCTCATATCACTGTATTATTTCTTATGAAAACATCTCAATGGTTAATGCATTCATTAAATTTCATTTCTCTCGCTGGCTTTCGCACTCTTTTGCGCCATTGTGAAAGAACATGAGCGGTGGTATTCAAAACACGACTTTCATATAAAATACCCGCCGTTACCTTGCTTTAAAGTAAGAACTTTTCCCATCACTAGCAAAATACGCTTGCATATTTTATTAAATTAGATGACATGCTTTCTTTTGTCATGCTTATCAACTGCATGGAAATCTAGTTTCTTGTTCCACATCGTTGTAGAATAAATTTAAACTGTTAAATGCTATCATGATTGGAATTTGATTTCAGATGAGGAACTTTAAAGAATTTCTAAAGATCATTGATTTTAATTTGTAACAAAATCTCTAATTTTATATAGGATTCTATCTCAGGAAATTTGAAGGGAAGATTCTTAATATGGGCTGTGTGCAAATCTCGGAAACTCTTACGAATAAGACATTGAAAATATTTCACAAAATATGTTGTGGACAGAAATTAAATTTCATGATTAACATATGTCTAGGAAGAAGACTCACCTGTATTGATGAAAAATTCTATATAAACTTCATATCATTAATAAACTTATGCTAATAATGAATTTTTTGATTAAAGCTGTTAGTAGAATTAAAAACTATCAGCTGACAAATATTATAATTTATTTTATAAAATTGCTCAGCTTATTTTTTAACGACTATTTAATGAATCTTAGAGTTATTTTGATCTTGATTCACTGTCTTATACTTTCCATTATTTCTATCCTATGAATTATATGTATCTACATCAAAAAATTTTAATTATAAATTTAGCTTCATACTATGTTAATTTTTGATAGGCTTCCTATATTTTGATGTTAGTAAATTCTCTGTCAGAAATTTTAGCTGTTTGAAATATATTTTATAATTTATCGCGGAAAAAGGGAAAATCGAAAAGACATGCTACCACTCTTTAATTTCATTTTTTTTATTTAAAAATGGTTTTTCTCATTATCAGCATAAAATTTTAGAAGTGACTTTGCCAATACGTCCGGCTTGCATTTGGTGAAAAGATTATTTAAAGATAAAATTTTAAAATAAAAATGGAACTAAAGAATAAAAAAGATATTTATGTTTTTTTCATAGAAAAATATTGTCACTTTTGAGTTTATTTAATTTTATAATTTGCTGTCAAACCCACTAAGTAATTGGCCCCATAAATATTATTTTTTAAATTTGTTTCTGAATTGAAGTAGGGAAATAAATTTTTACAAATATATTTTGTCTTTTAGAAAAACATCAAATAAAACGAGAAAAACGCTATTTAATTTCTTTCTTGCTCAGTTTATGATAAATATTTATATATTGCTGTTGTGTATGAATATTATTAGAAACGGAAATCATTATTTCTCATAATTTTTCTATAAACGTATCCTTCAAATTATATCGTATCGATCTTATTACAGTTTCTGCATCATAATAGCAGTCTTGGATTTGGATCTAGAAGCACACGAATGTCTTATTCAAATTATTAAAAAAATAAATAATCTAAATAGAACTTAAAAAATTAGTTTTCATCTATCAACTACTTAGTTTCAACATCAGATATGTGAAAGGGATATATTTAATATTAAACTTCAATTAATTTTTAAAATAATAATATATTTTATTTATCATATAAAGGATTCAATTCACTAATTTTGATTTTCTTCGGAAATTCTTTATATCAAGTTCAACAGAGCGAAGAAAGAAGTGATCATTACTTAGTAATCAATCCCATATTTGTGGAACTAATGCTAATCTTAATATAAATAAAAGTCATTGTGGGTATGTGTGTGGGTATGTATGTGGCTATGTTCCACATCTCCTCCTAAACCAATGGACGGTTTTCAACCAAATTTTGTACACTTATCATTTAAGACAAGGGGAAGACACTTATGAACTTTTCTAAGTCCAAAAGTTAATTAAACAGTCAGTTAATTAGAAAATAACCGAAACCGTTTTTCCGCCGTAACTTCGGAGCAAACTGTCCGACAGAAAATATTTTTATACCATCTTAAAGTTCAAATTTTTACCTTTTCAATGATACCAATTTTATTTCTCTGACATTTTCCCTTCGATTGTTATTAATTTTTAAAAGTTCTAAAATTTTAAAATGCGTGCAGACGATTTTGAAATAACGAAGATTTATAGCTACTCCGTTGCTAGGCAACGGTTAGACTTTGAACTAATTCACCTTTATTTCTGAAAATTTTGCTTATTTTTAAAAATATCCATATAATATAATAAATGCGAAAGTGTGTCTGTCTGTTTGTTACGCATTCACGGCAAAACTACCAAACCGATTTGGATGAAAATTGGCAGAGTTGTAGCTTGGAACCCAGGAACGGAGATTGGGTAGGTGACATCATGTTAAATTCATTATTTTTGGCTACAGATAACAATTAAATAATTAACAAGCGATTTGCGATGAAGATTATTACTTTATTTTTCAATCAACTGCCACGTGATCCTTAAGGAATGCGTAAACAAAAAGAAATGTCACGTGATCCTTCAGAAAAGCGCAAGCATGTGGAATAACTTATTTTTAAAGTCATGCATCACGTGATCTTGCTGAGAAAAGAAATAATCTCTGGAATAATAACTGAAAAATAAACGCCGGGACAGAAATCTAATGGTAGATATAATATAGTTCCAAGAGTTTTTAGATTAAAATTTAAAAACTAAAGTTAAGTATAACTAAATGAAAATATCGTTCAATATTTACTTAAAATAAGAGCCAAATTTAGTGGAAAGGTTGCCAAAATTATTCTTTATCGCTCTTTTCATCGTCATCCAAAATGTTTTTGGCGGTTAAATTTGTAACCAAACGATTTAGCTAATTACAATAGTTCCGTTTCGAATTTTAATGCTTTAAGAGCTGTTTCTAACCGATTTAAATAGAAAGGATTACACAAACCCAAAGAACACGGAATTCAACGTTTTGTTTACTAAAGAAAGAACTAATTCGAGCTTGGCGCTTGATACAGTTGCCAAATAGATTTGGCGATTGCTTAAATCGGAAGGTTACCGGAAAACGGTCTATGAATCCAAAATAAACAAATCATGATCGTCCATTGACGTATATGATATGGTTGTCAGAGTTTTTAGAATAGGAAGGTATATTTTGTCTTATGTATTCTTTTAAACAGTAGAAGCAGATGACATATAGCATGGTGGATGATATATTCCAAAGAGCAGATGATACCATTGAGTACAATGATGTAATTTACAATAACGGAGACTTAAATTAGTCGTCCAATTATGTATTATCAACCGTCAGAACTTTTGATTTCCCCTTTCTATGTATAACGAAACATTTACATTCGTGAATTTAAAAAAAATAGCAATTCAAATTCTTCGCGCACGAAGTCGCGGGTAACAGCTAGTATAAAATAAAAAGGATAATATAATATAAAAATGATAATGATAATATAATATAAAAATGATAATATAATGTAAAAATGATAATGATAATATAATATAAAAATGATAATGCTACTGTAATATAAAAAAGAAATTATAAAGAAATTTTTCGTTACTTAAAATGCAAGAAAATCTTTATTACAATTTTTAATGCTTAGTTAAATTTTGTTTTAATTCAAATTTTATTTTTTACACTATGCTTTACACGTCAGTGATAATCTTCCTGATAGAAACTGAACAACGATTGTAATAATTTTTATTGATTGAAAAAAAGAGCAACTTCTAATTTAAATTTGAAATTTTCTTCTTGTATTACTTTTAACTATTTATAAGAATTAATATAAATAGCAGAAACTATAATACTTTCCTCTGATTTTATAATCATGAAATATCCGAATGACATGGCATTAAAAATCAGACATTCGAAATAAATTAATAAAAGCCGTTAGGAATGACACAAAATATGAATTATACAATTATGTCAAAACATAAAACTGGAATTTTTTCTTTTCAAATATTCATCTTTTTACAGAATATGCAGAAACTTATTTAGAGTGAAATGAATATCCAAAGCATAGATTATTTCAATACCGAATGTCTAGTCTCTGACAGTGTATGATCTGAAATTTACTAGTAATTCTGTCAAAAGTAAACCTCGCATCCAACAAAATGAAGTAAAAAACTATATATGATCTGGTTTTCATTACAGTTTTTAAAGATTTATACGAAATATTTACACATATATCTGCTTCAATCAGTAATCAAAAAATTACAATTCAATGTCTATATTTATGCGTATAAAAATTACAATTAAATGTCCCGTCTTTTCCAAAATGACTCAAATGATTTATGGCACCAACTCGCCATTGATGCCAAACAGTGAAACCATTAAAATGACCACCAATTTTAATCGCAATAAAAAAACTAAAATTTCTTAGAGATATGACGTTTTTAATGACTTTAAGACTGCTTTGATTACTGCCAAATTTGAAGAAAATCGAGCATCAAGTTTGCTCGTGATTGCGTAATAAACACATTTCTAGACAAACAGATGAACAGATGTCGAACGGTCGAAACTAAACAGTTTCTAGAAACGTTCGATCAACTATTTGGCGCTGGATAATAGTTTATTAAAATTTATAATTCGCTGAATGATATTAATTTACAGAAGCATATTTCGACTAATTATGACTAGTTTCTTTCATCAAAAATAAAACTATACTAGATATTCGTGTATTCATTTTGAAATGGTAAAAAAAAATTGAAAAATTGGGTGCAAAAAATAATTATTATTATGCTTGAAGAACATTCGCACATCGATAACTTATTTACTGATACGTTTCATGCAGTTAATAAATAATATTTCCACAGTGCAAAGACATTTATCGCTCACAGTATATATTTCTCGTAGGGTGCTTCAGAGCAATAATTTTAGAATCTGAAACACAAAACAAATAATTTCGAAATCTTGTTCTATACATAAAGTTTAACGTTCGTCAAGAAAATTTATGTTCTTCTTCATTATATGGCTACTGTGTTTGATTGCTGATGATCATTTTTTATTTATTTTCATACATGAATTTGATATGGTTCTACATGAGATTTTGTTTGTATTGCACAATCAATAGAAAATTGTTCATAAAATATTGTCAGTCAAGTATTATATGAAGCTCAGATATGACATCATATTAAATCTTAAAGTTCTAATTTATTAATTAATTATGATTATTGTGATACACTTGCTCTCTTTTTCTTGGTTGGATATTTCTTATCACCCTCCAACATGGCGTTTTTCTTGAGTATCTCTCCTCAGAGTATATTTTCTTTATAATGAAGGTGAAGGATAGAGTTTATATTTTGTAAACTACCTCATTCACCAATTTCTGCTCAAATTTCGAAGCACAATCTTGAGCATGAACAGAAATCGGATATTCGAGATTCAAATTCTATCCGATCGAATTTTCAGACACTTTGTAATTTCTTCTGCAATAATCAAATCAATCGATTGAATATCTATCAAGACCTATTTACAGCTAAGTATTTATTGTTCCAAGAGCTTATTCATGTATAAAAAATTTGCTAATATCCTAGGTCGTCTCCTCTTTTACTCTCAAAATCTATTTCAATAAAATTAAAACCATCATTCTTCTGATTACTTATAAAGTGTGCTATGGCTTAATAATTCTTCTTATGTTTATTATTGCGTTTGTTAAATTTTTCACTACTTTAAAGCTTAGTCAGTCCTGGTCATCTGAAGATTAGTTAAAAATTTTTACAGAAATTTAGAAAATCAGAACGGAGAATTTATCAGGTACCAGTTGATTGAATATCCACCGAGATCAACTTGTAAATAAGCATTTATTGTTCCAAGTTACCAATACCCTATGTCGTCTTCTCTATTACTCTTAGAACCTATTTAAATAAAATTAAACTCATCGTCATTCTAAATATTTTAAAAAGTGCTATGTCTTAATTTTAAATCTGAATCTTTTTAATGTTTTATTCTTTTTAGGCTTTTTATTTTAAACTTGTCGCTGTTCTACGCCTGGATCTGTCTTGGATATCTAAAGATTGGGTAGAAATTTTTACCTAAATTTAGAAAATTAAAACAGAACATTTAGTAGATACCAGTCTGCCGCATCTGCTATTTGTGCCAAAAAATACGTACTTCTCACTAACTCACTCCATCCTTAATAATATAATAAATGCGAAAGTGTGTCTGTCTGTCTGTCTGTCTGTCTGTCTTTCTGTCTGTCTGTCTGTCTGTTTGTTAAGCTTTCACGACCAAACCACAAAACCGATTTGGATGAAACTTGGCAGAGTTGTAGCGTCAAACCCAAGAACGGACATAGGCTAGGTGAAATCACGTTAGATTAATTTTTTTTGACTACAGATTAAAATTAGTTAACAAAGAAAGCCCATTGACTTCGCGATTCGCGATGAAAATTTTTATTTTTCAATCAGCTGTCACGTGATCCTTTAGGAATGCGAAAACATGTGGAATAAATTATTTTTAAAAACAATTATCACGTAATCCTTTTTTCCGCTGTAACTTCCGAACAAATTATCCGATACAAATTATTTTTATACCATCTTAAAGATAAAAATTCTACCTTTTCAATGATACCAATTTTATTGCTGTGACATTTTTCATTCAATTTCTATTAATTTTTTAAATTTTACGTGCAGACGATTTTGAAATAACGCAAATTTATAGCTACTCAGTTTCTAG
>BGPR01014785.1:27950-38316 GCA_013235015.1 Araneus ventricosus
TGTCGGTCGATCGGTCGGTCACAAGAACTCCTCCTAAACGGTGAACGTTAGCGACATGAAATTTACACACAAAGTGCTATTTTCAACTTTCAGAGTTAATTAGTTCTTAAGATCTACTCTATTAAAATTCGAAGGTAAACAAACGTATGTATGTATGTATGTATGTATGTCCCTCTATCTTCTCACAAACCGCCGAACGGAGAAGCGCGCGGAAGGTACCAAAAGATGGGGAATAATCCAGGGAAGCCATTTCGGCCATTTAAATATCGAAATTTTAATTAGTGAAAAAGATAATACTTTTCATTGTTTCGGATACTTTATAACAATACTTTTCATTGTTACAGCGCAATTCAAAATTTATTTTATTGTTGAAGTCGTTTACTTTAAGGAACATTGTTACAACAACAATAAAAACGTGACGCTGACAGAAATAAAAAAAAATGTATTGTTGAAAGTGTATAAATTATTTTTTATCCCGTGATATAACGTCCAACAAAATCATTTTAACGAAATTAAAAGGGGTGTTTTGTTTCTGTAAAGTTATGTGCCGAAAGATATAGATTAGTTATGTTAGTGATTTTAATCATTATTCATTGATTTGATCAAGTTTAAATATTTGTGGAAGCTTCTCTTTTAAGCTGATATTTGGAAGTTACTATTTTTGCTTTGTTCAATTCTCGCTTTTTCCGATGCCTAAAAGAAAAAGAGGAATTACAGGGGGATGCTGCCAGTAGACGGGAGGCAATTAGAAAACGTGAAAGGAGAGTTGTTGAAACTGAAGAAGAAAGAAGCCGCCGATTGCAACTATGGCACAACGTGGCTAGGACAGAAGAGTGGAAGGAACAGAAGAACAAAGAAATAGCCGATTGTCAGACATGGCACAACGTGGGCAAGAGAGAAAAGCCGAAGAATCAGAAGAACAAAGAAATAGCCGATTGGCAGTAATGGCACAACGTGGCCAGAGAAGAAGAGCAGAAGAAACAGACAAACAAAGAGATAGCCGATTGTCAGCCATGCTACAACATGCAAGAGAACGCCGTCTAAATATTATTGAAGGACAAAATCACCATCAGATACAAACTTTTTATGCAGCTAGAACTGTTCTGAACTGAAGAATACAACTGTGGAGAAATGGACAATCTCTGTCTGAAATGCGGAGGGTTGTATTTCCGGGATGAAAAGAATACCAGAGGAATTTACACTCATTGTTGTCATAATGGAAATATAATTGAGCAGGCTTCAGTTTATCCAGTGGAAATGAAAGGATTGATGGATGGCTCCGATGAATTATCAGTGCATTTCAAAAATAACATAAGGTCGTACCAGTGTTTCAATGGGTGCACAGATTGTACCATCTACAAAGAGAGGAGCGTATTGCTTCAGAATTCATGGCCAAATTTACCACAGGACCTCTCATCCACACCCAGCTGAAGCAGGAGGTGAAAACACTAATACAACACACTTCAACAATATTATAACACACATTAGGCATATGTCACGTGACCTCAGGTATTATTCGATTTAGCCCGTGCAACGCCGGGCCATACAGCTAGACAAGAATTAGATAGAACAGAGATTCCCAACCTGTGGTACGCATTCCCCTGGGGTTACGCAAAGGACCATTTGGGAGTACGCGAAATAAAGTTGTTAAGGGCGGAAACAAGAAAACATAAGGGATTAAAAAAGTTATAGAACTTTGTTTCTCCAAGTCCCTTGGCATTTAATAACTATACCACTTGAATAGTTTATTAATACGGAGTGTAATTATTAGCAATCTTTATAAGTTAATGCAAAATTATTACAATACTGATTTCATTTGTTTTGGCGTTAAACTAATACTATTGTAAAAATGCAATAAAAAATAAAATAAGTCGAGCAGATGTTTTCCAGGCAAATGTCAAATCCGAGTTATTTAACTTTTAAGCTATTGATAAAAACATCTTAGCATAGACGGTGGGGGAGGATGTGTCAAAAATTAATCAAGAGGTGCGCGAGGGAATAAAGGTTGGGAACCTCTGAGATATACCTTTCATTTCGCTAGGACACGGAATAATTTTTTTTACAAATCTTTTACAGGGAATGATGCATTATTCGAGATAGCCCGTGCAACGCCGGGCCACACAGCTAGATTGTCAGACATGGCACAGCGTGGGCAGGAGAGAAGAGCCGAGGAAACAGAAGAACAAAGAAATAGACGATTGGCAGTAAAGGGACAACGTAGCCAGCACATAAGAGCCGAAGAAACAGAAGAACAAAGAAAAGATAATACGTTTTGGGGGGAACGTAACGTTTACGTTAGCGACAATATATGAAAAAAAAAATAAATCGGAGGCGGGCATATGAAAATTAGTAATAAAAAGACTAGATTTGAAAGAATATTTACATTTCTTGGAGAAAGTAAGTGACAATATTTTTTGAAAAAAAAACGGAGCCGGGCATATGAAAAAATATGGATCCAAAGGCCTCACGTGATCTCACTTCTCTCCGCCCGGGAATATCCCATTATTCAAGATTGCCCGTGCAACGCCGGGTCGTGCAGCTAGTATTAAATATTTGTCGAAATAAATCTAGATTTTTAATTCATCTCATATTTCATTAATACAAGTTATTCTTCTCCACAGCATGTAAGGTATTAGGACAAATGAAAAATGCTATATATGCATGTTTCGTTTGCATTTCTAGATTAGGTTCTACAGAAAGATTACGAATGCTTGCAACTACTACTCTGGAACTTTATTGGAATTCGGAATTGAAGATCAAACCTTGATGTTGTCAATTTTAAAAGAAAAGGGAAATGTGTTTCTAAAAAAATGCCATTTCTTTAATTACACTATCAAACCAAAATAAATACAACTGTCTGATTTTTTTTTAATTTTTAAGAAATGCGCACGTTTAAGATTAAGCTTAAAAAACAAGCTGGCTGCAGTATTACGGAAAAATATAAGAGCAGTAAACAGATAATTCAGTGAAAGCATGTAAGAAGTGAGGTAAAAGCTGGAACAAAAATATACACAATAATATTTTAAAAAATAAACTAAGATGAAAAAAAGTAAAGCTATAAGCGCAAAATAGCACATTAATATGAAAAAATGCAAGACAGGAATAGCATACTGAATAAAAAGCGAAACATATTTATAAAATGAATACATAATTTATTGCCTATTTATGTTCTAACAGTTCAGGTGCTCAACATGATAATTGCAATAATTTTTTACATGTGCACACAGTTTTAAAATAATAACAGGTTTTTTTCAATATCAACCATCATCAGCCAGTTAAGTAAGTATTTCCATGGTTAAGTTCCAAAAAAAATCTATCTGGACTCACTGATATAATCAGTTAAAAAAAGAAAACTTCTATTGAAGAAGATTTCTTCTGAATCATCAACATTTTAAATTATCTTTTTATTCAAGTCATGTGTTACAAACTGAAGTTAAAAATAAGACAATTAATAGATTTCTACATCTAATGTCACTGAAGTCATTTTCACTCAAAGAAAAATTTTAGGAACCTAAATTGTGAAAAAGTAATGAATACGTGAGCATAGCCCCACTAATGCTGAAGATCATATTCTTTCTGATCGGAAAAATACTCCACATAGTTAAAATAATGCCTTTATCAGCCAACATAAGCAACTGAACATGTTTGCAAGTAGCATTTCTTTTATCATCTTTCATAATTAAAGATTTTGAAACAACTTTCTTCGATGCTTCCGTTACAGTTGAAGTTGCAATAATCATTCCTATTAATAGGCCAATAGTGTTAAAAAATGTCCAAAGCAGATTCATTATCATAAATGCAGAGAAAGCTCTTCCTGGTCTTATTATGGAATACAATATGTGACACATCAGACCAGAGCTGTATAGTGTGGATGTGAAAACTAGTAAACTAACTTCCTCATCAATTTGTTCGATTAGTGATTTCATGCGCAAATAAGCATTGAAAAATGTTTCATAATTCATGTTTTTCTTTCTTGATACTGAATCTACAAAGCATTTCAAGATGTGTTTTATATGACGGCAAATGGTGGCATAATAATATGCGAAAACTATAAATGGCATTAAGTTGATGACAACTTGTAAAGGAACCCCATGAGCCGTGTTTTGATAAATCTGATTTCTAAATTTGTACCCGAAGAAAAAGTAAGAAATTAGCCCCGACTCCCTTGTGATAAATATATAGAATATGTGCAGAATAATTTCAGAAAAAAAAAGTGGAAATCATCAAAATATTCAACCAACCTATGTCACCGCTTCTTTAGATAGAGTCATACAGCCGTAGTAATTTTACGATTTTCTTCATTCGCTTCATTTTTATTGGGAGATAGAAACGGTGAGCAAAAGAGATTGTATTTAAAAAGTCAAAGGATATTTTCGCAACTTTATGTTCAGAAAACATCATCAAAGATATTGTTGTTGTAATCACTAGACAAAATGATGAAATATTAAATAAGAGCCTGCTGATGTTGTATAATATAGTTAAGTTTATTTCTGCAAATCCAAGATTAAGAGTTGATATTCCAATATATCGAAACAGAAAAAAATGAAATTGTAGACAGGATTCATGTGGGTAGTTTCAATGTGTAACAAGTATCTTTTTCAGCAATTTCTGCAGATATAGTTTTAAAATGGAACTTTTGGAAAGTTAAAGATCCATTTCTTTTGATATAGTTTAGTAGAAGGGGAATAATTGTTTTTCATTAGAGCATGAGTTCGAATTTCGAAATAGTCACGCGAAGAAAAATATGTCAAAAATATTATGTCTATATATGAGAACTGAAATCTTTAAATCCATTTCATCAAGTAGAATAAGAAAACAAAAATTGGAAACCTGAATTTTGAAAACATCGTTGCATTGATTAGACTTTCTTTTGAAAGAGGAAATTTTATTTCGACTTAAATGGGTGACTTGTATTATTAACGAATAAAAATATACATAATTAACTTTGTTATATATAACTAATTTGCATCATAATAGTAACCAAGGCAATTGAAACCACTTAAACCGGAATATTGAAAAATGATATGTCTGACTATATTCTGGCAATAATGAAGTTTTTAATTTAAACATGATTTAATACTTCTTGTCATATTATGATTGATCAGAACTTCCTTACATGCTATGCGTGACTTCAACTCATAATATCTCCTGAAGATGTTTTTGAAAGATTCGCATATATTTTAATAATATATAATTAACTTTGAATTTAATCGAAAGATTTTAATAATATATAATTAATTTTGAATTTAATCGAAAGATTTTAATAATATATAATTAACTTTGAATTTAATCGAAAGATTTTAATAATATATAATTAACTTTGTTATCAATAACTTATTTGCATCATAATAGTAACCAAGGCAATTCAAACCACTTAAACTGGAATATTGGAAAATGATATGTCTGAATATATTCTGGCAATAATGAATTATTTAAGTTAAACATGATTTAATACTTCTTGTCATATTATGATTGATCAAAATTTCATTACATGATCTGTGTGACTTCAACTCATACTATCTCCTGAAGATGTTTTTGAAAGATTCGTTATAAAAAAAATTATGTTTATTCGATAATAATTCTCGTTAGATCCATTTTAAAGATTTAAACTTTTTTAATTTGAGTTTTCTTTAGATAATATAAAATCTTTGTCTTTTATAGGGACCGATTTCAGCTATTTTACTATTTTAATTGCTTATAGCCTCAGAAGGTACCTTAATGTAGCTTCTAAATATTTTAGCACATTCAAACAAATTTTGGTTGACACATTTTATCATATTAACTTAAATATTATTGAGCTACTAACCTTAGGGTTACAAAGGGCAATTGAAAAAATAAACCTTAGTTTTATTGCACGAATATAGCCAAAATTATTTTTAGCAAGTTATTATTATTATCTATGAAAAATGTTGTGTGTACTTCCATCGATTATTTGCGCTGAATTATATCTGAACAGCGAGATACAAAAGTTACTATAGATTCATTTTACAAAAATAAAATAATCTTGCTTACAGAAGGAAATATTTCGAAACACTTGTAGAAGGAAAAACATATGAATAAGTTTCGTTTAGTTATATTAACGTGCCGTTTTTGAAGCAACACGAGGCCTATATTGGAAGGCGCATAATATTCATTATAATTCAGCGCAAATAATCGATGGAAGTACACATAACATTTTTCATAAATAATAATAATAACTTGCTAAAAATAATTTTGGCTATATTCGTGCAATAAAACTTAGGTTTATTTTTTCAATTGCCCTTTGTAACCCTAAGGTTAGTAGCTCAATAATATTTAAGTTAATATGATAAAATGTGTCAACCAAAATTTGTTTGAATGTGTAAACTGCAGTCAGATAACGGGAGTCGCGCCTGAGCTTGTCTCTTCCCCAGACTTCCGCGCCACACCAGCGGGAGGACGTTTGGCCCCTACGTAAGATCCAGTGTGCGCTAGGCCGCAAACGCGGTGGCTCTTCATCGGAATAGGGTTTCGGACCTGGAACCTTTCGTCCCCGAAGTCAAGACCTTATCTCTTGGCAACCGCGGCAATCAAGTACAAATAAGCGATCAAGGCTTAGAATCCATGAAAAGGAATACTTCTTCCGAAATGAAAAATACCAATACATAATTTTAACATCATACATTATAACAGTACATACGAAATCGCCGCTGTTCACAGTGATTATTTCTTTAATCATCACCAGATACTTCATTTTAATGTTCCATTTGACTACTACTGTTCCATATTTGACTACTACTAAGAAGAATGTGTTAAAGAATATGTAAGCATAAATGCATTTTCCGTATATTGAAAAATCCTTCTTTGTTAATTCTAACATACAGAACAAGGCAATTAAACAGAGCTCTAAAAAATATTTCTCTTTTGAATTTTTATTTTGGTCCGTGTACGGAATATCCCAAAACACCAATATAAAGCTTTTATTCTAAAACACTTCACCCCATACCCGATAAATATGATCATAAACAAAATATCAAGCATTTCTTTTGCTTGCAAAACAATAGGTAATATCCAGGAACCGCCTCAGAAATAAATCTGATGTGCGATTTTAACGGAATGATTTCGAGTGGCTGTTAAGTAAGTTGTCTGTCTGATTTATCTCTATCTTTTCAGCTCATTCGTTCACTTGTCAAGAAGTTCGAAACACTAATACTATTAATCAAGGTCAAGTCATTCATCAACCAGGCTAGGGATGGTGAGCGATTCGTAGGCATGATAGTCCAAATGTCCGACTTACTGAAACACGCTTTAACGAACGTGAACGTGTCGTCAGATGCGTTCTGAACGGCTTTAGGATCTGCATAATTGCAGGAAAGGACCCCGCCTTTACAGGATATAGCAAATGACTTGTTTCCGCCGAGGAGGCTTATATCCACTTAGTAGAAGTTTCGTCATGACTCAATATTTATCGCGTTGTTGACATTAACCGAGTTTTATGTTTGAAGTTTTGAGGTGGAGAGATTCTATTAAATTTGCTTCTTGCTATGACTCTTCCATTTAATTATTCGACTAAACTGTTAAATTTGATTTCCAGTATGTGATGATGAGAAATTTGGGGATTAATCTATTGCGTGTAGTGTACACCATAATGTCTACGTATTAAAACGATACACATTAAAATATCTACATTGAAATATTCCTTACTGAAATTGAAACAAAAATTGCACAAGGATAAACGATACAGTAAAGAAATGTTTTTTACTCTTAAAAAATGATTCAAAAGACATCTGAACTACACCCACCTCTCTTAGCTAGAACTCCTCATTTTCTCATATCAATGTTTTATTTTGTATGACAACATTGCAATGGTTAATGCATTCTTTAAATTTCTGTATTCTCGATGGCTATGCTATCAATGTACGTCGATGGGAAGGAATTAGTGAGGCGGTTTTCAAACTATGGGTTTGAAATAAAATATCACTCATTACTTTACTTTAAAATATAAACTTTCCCCATCACATGCATAATATGTTTCAATACCTCATTAAAGCAAATGACATAATTCATTTTGTCTTGTTTATTTACTGGTATGAATATCAAGTTTCTTGTCGGATACCGTTGTAGGATAATACATACTGAAATCTGTTAAAAAATTTTAATTTGCTGCCAACTAAGGAATTTCAAAATTTGTCTTAAACCTATTGATTTTAATGTGTAATATTTTCTGTTTTTAAAATCGAACTTATTAAGGCATTTTTAAAGAAAATTAGAAATTTATTATATAGAAAAAGAATACATTTACCCTAATGACAAACCTGATAAACACCTGCTTAACACGACAGATGTTAAATAAATCATCAGAAATCATAAATTGAAGACCAGATAGAGAACCTTTCAATTATTTGGGTTCGACTTTCAGTGTCTGCCACATTAAATTAATTCTACCCTGTGAATTACACGTATTTGCTTCAAAAGGCATTAAATATTTATTATACTCCTTTTAATGTTATTGTTTGAGAGGCTTCCCTTATTTTGCTGCTTTTGAATTATATCTCTAAATGTCAGACGCTAAATCATTATTTTATATTGTATGATGAAAAAAAAATAATCGAAGATATTCAGTCATGTGAATTATGGCTACATACACATTTAGGCATTCACCGAGGTATTTCTACGATTTTGAAAATACACAAAGGTAAACTTCGCAGTTTTAATGATATTATAATTAAATGTGTCTTCTCTGAGCTGAAAATAATAATAAAAAATATCTTTTCATTTGCATCTATCGCATCTAAACCAAACCAACGTTTACGAATGTCATACGCTTTGGTTGTTGGCTTAAAGAAGGATTATTTTATTTGAATTATTATTCTTTAACCTTCATTTGTAGTTGAGGCTCATTTATTATACCTATTAACTACTATTTTAGGATTTTTCTGAAATGGTTATTAAAATTATCAGTTAACTAAAATCTTCTGCGATTGGTCACTTTCAGAAATCACGCTTTCAAAAAATATAATATATGATTGAATTCCAGCATTTTCAATCGTGCAACACATTGTAATTTCTCTAATTTGTATATTTAAGCATAATTCTGCATGTAAATTTAAAATTTTCGGCAAAATAGTAGATAGTTAACATAAATATCTGCATTTTCTGTCATTGAGTGAAATTTATAATCAGTGAGTATCATTTATCAGCTTATAATTGAATTTTGATTAAGAGTAAAGAAATGAACGCTTCTCGAAAATAATTGTATACATTAGGTGAAAAATAAAATACGTTCTGAATAAATTGAAAATTCATCATGAATAAATTGTGTTGGATGCAAGCATTGGCGAACGATAGCAGTTTATGCATATTCAGCATTGCTGATTGGCGCTGTCGTTTCGCTAGCGTGTATTTAACTCTCTTCCTGTGTGAATCATTGGTTCATTTGTGGTTCAGTTCTGTTGTAGTATGCTGACGAGTTCTAGTATGCTGAAATGAGCTATCTGTGTGAATCGTTTTACCAGTCTGAGTGCATGCCTAAGTGGTGCGGTGCATCGTATTATCATCATGTTTTCAATAAATATGTTTTTATGAATTGGACTTGTATTTCTTTCCAACGCCTTAAAATCGAAAGTTCATTGGCAAATTATGATTTCCTGTACAAGCAAGAAAACTACACAGATCAATTCTTATTCAAGGCAATGATTCTGTCATTTTGAACAAAAAGGAGTTGGGTGATCTTGGGAAGTCTGAGCAATTATTAATTTGATTTTCTTTATTTAATATTTTTCTGAGATTATAAGCATTAAACTTTAGAGATGACTGATAGATTTCTTGAATAGATTAAAATTATCATGTAATAAAAGATAATTATGTATTTATTCATCGAAAGTTATATTCTCTTTTCAACTTCCTTTCCAACTTATTTCGCGAAAACTCATGCCAAACTTAAAAATTGCATTTAAAAATCCATGAGTTTGGTGGCAAATATACTTGCCAAAACCTTATAAAGGGTTAATTTTATATGGCTAAATTTATTTTGTTATCATCAAAAATTTAAACTATACTAGATATTGGTGTATTCATTTTGATCTGACAAAAGAATGAAATTATGTGACATGAAAGATATCCAAAATCACCTTGATAAACTAATAACACTTCAGGAAGTTAATGAATTATATTTCGACAGTGAATTTTTTTTTCTAGTTCACATCACTGCTGATTATGTATTTCTGGTTCGATGCTTTAGGACGTTTATGTTAGAAACTGAAAGAAAAAAATAATTCAAAAATATTTTCATACATAATGGTTAGCATTATTCAAGAAAATTTAATTTCTTCTTCATTATTAAAGCAAATGTGCCTTTTTTCGCTGAAGAATATTTTAATTTTCATCTATGATTTTGAAATGGTTTGAA
>BGPR01014786.1:0-38315 GCA_013235015.1 Araneus ventricosus
TTAGAGTCTGTATCTGGTTTTATATCCGAAATATTTTGTTTGCTCTTGCCATGTACCCACTAAATGCAATTGCTTTTCATTTATGACTCTTTATGTTCCTAAAGATGAAGTTCAGATACATCCTCTAATAGGCAGAAATCTGCAGGTTATAAAATCTATAAAATGTCTGATGTGAGTAAGAATACAAGGAAGAGCTTAAAGCAGACTTTAAAATACAATATACTAATTGAAATATATAAGTTGCTAGAATATATGATAGTATTATATAATATGCAATATAACTTACTATACCATTATTACATCCCTATAATAGTGATAATAATAACGAGCCTCATTTTTGTATTTATTTATTTAATCGGACTCATTTCATGTTTTTAAAGCAGGAATTCTGCAATTAATTTTTCACTCGTTTCCTAATTTTCTAGAGTTTTTAAATAGGGCACTCTTGTTTGTTCTTGATGAAAATATGCTATTTTAATTATTTAGAGCTTAATTATAATTTAAACAATTAATTTAATTTAATTTTCATCCGATACGAGTGTCGCCACTTGCTAGTAAATGTGAGAAATATGGATGGCAAGATTCCATAGTATTTATAAATTGAATTATAAATTAAAGACTATAGAAGTAGAAAGAAGAGGAAGAAGTAGAAAGTAATGAATACAAAAAATATACTTTATATTTCATTACATTACATTACACCACCTGCATCCCCGTGCTTAGAGCCATTTGGCTGCTTTCCGATTTGGATGGATGGAGGTGAATTTTATTTTTTAAGAAATGATAGAAACAAATAACAGGTACAGAAACAAATAATAATGAAAACGAAACGTATACTGGACAGAGCAACATAGGAAACAAAACAAAATAGGAAAAAAATTACACAGAGGGAAAAAATAAAAGAAGAGTCATAAGTAGCCGGAAATGTGTGTCAGTCTGGGTGGATGCGTGCTCAATGATTATGCTCTACAATGAGATTGTTCTCATCACATATGAAGCACATTAGGAGTCGAAGACGGGTTCTTGATAAGTTATTCGTGAATGTTTTTCAACCACTGTAATTTAAGTGACTTTGTAGGAGTTTGGAAATGCCTGGAGAGGGAAAACCGACATTTTGCGGCATAGTGCATTGGATTTCCTTTTCCTCCGCACGAGCAGTTGTCATGTGTTCGAAGATTGAAGCGGTGAAGGTATGAAGGGAAGGGTCAGTGCTCTGTAACGAACATTAGCTCTTCTCTATTCCATCCTACTGGCTTGTTTGAGACCCTAGGCACTATATCGTGCGTACTGCGGCCAGTTTCTCCGTTATCCCAGTTGCCTTGCCAGATGCTTAGAGCAGCTGACTTAATCTCAAATTTCAGGTAGGAAAGTGGCTTAGGTAGAAAGAAAGGGTCGCCTTTTGTGGTGGCTTCTTTGGTTAATTGGTCTGCGCATATCTCACTGAAAGTTTATTTTTTAAAAGTTCTTTTGTCGGACTTATTTATTTTTGCATTACATGAACAAATAAGACTGATTAAAATTGTTCTGCCTTTCAGTATGAAATTGCCTTGTTGCTATGTTAAAAAGTTTCCTGGAAATCTATGCAAGTTAGCGTTTTAAAAAAATAATAAAAATTCATTTGATAAGAATCGATTTGTTAAATGGTATAAAAAATCTTAGATAATTAAATTTCTTAAGAATTTTAACCAATTTGATATTCTAATCATTAACTGCTCTCTTAATATTTTATTAATTAACGAATTTCTTTTCACAAAAAATTATAAACCCATTTGATTTAGTTGAAAGTTTTAATTTAATTATATATTTAATTCATGGTCTGTTTTCCAAAAGAATATCAAGAAATATGTTTATTAATTTAAAAAATCTTTTAAAAGTTCAGAATAGACTGACATGAAGAAATTTAAATTAATTAGACTCATTCAATCATCCTCTGAAAATCATTTTAATTTTACGGATTTTTTAACATATATATATAATTATTCTTATTAAAGATTATAATTATTTCAGAAGCAAAATTTTGACTAAAAAAATAAATTCTGAAAAAAATACAACTAGCAACAATATAAAAGCCCTAATAAAAATGTATTATTCAGCATTCAAACAGAAGGAATTTTTTCAGTAATTCTAATAGAACCATTTCATATTTGGAATTTTTTTTCGGTTACTTCCATTAAAATATTAATACAGAAAAAATGAAAAAATAAGCATAATATAATCCAAATTGATCCTTGATCTAGAATAGAAATAATTAGATACGAAAAATGAACTATAAGGCGTAACGTTTTTTCCCAGGGGCACGCAGTTTCTCGAATGAAAATTTGATTAAATTCTTTCATTTTTAATTTCATTTTTTCCGTGAACTAGAAAACTGTTTTTTTCCTGCTTATACAAAATTGAAACAAAATTTTACCATCTTTCAGTTATTAACTGTATCATTATTCGTAAATAACTTATTGAGAGAGAAAATTAACCAGTTTTCCTTTTTATTAATGCTATTAATTTCATTGTTCGTTGTAAAAATTGGATTGGAATACAGTGCATCGAATGAAAAATGGCACAAATCTTTCATGACTGATTAAAGCTGCTAAAACTATTTACAATAAAGCAAACAACAAAAACATCTAAAATTAGCAATATATCAAAAACGTTTGATCTCAATGAATATCTTTCGGAATATAAATTATGCGTCGAGTATAGGACATGTTACGCCAAACCCAAGGTAAATTAAAAGATGAAAATTTTAAGAAAGTCGGACAGAGTAAAAGAAATACGTCAGTGTTACCACAAAGTAATACGTTTCAATAAGAACAAACTTTGAAATGTTAAATCCTAAAATTTCAAATTCAATGAAAGAAACTAATGCCTTTGAGGAACTGAAAACTTTTAAGGTGGTGTGTTTCACCCACTAAGCCCTTAAGATTTAAAACGGTTGTAAGAAATAAAGTTTTACTATGACGACTAAAATCAGGGCATTGAGTTAAAGTATGGACAATAGAGTTGTCCACACAACAATTACAACAGTTGGGAACTCGTTCTCTAAATAGCAGATATCTTTGTGTGTAGTGTGTATGACCTATCCGCAGACGAGTCAGCTTTACATTCAAGAAACGGCTTTTTAAAACAGGCCACATAGTCATAGTTGGTTTGACTGAGTGTAGTTTATTAGCCGTCTGCAAGTTCCAAATTTCTTGCCATTTCGTAAACATATGTCGTTTTATGAACATTGTAGCGTCAGATATAGGAACGGTGAAAGGGAAAGGTACCCATGCCGAATTCTTAGCGTTCTCGGCCAGCTCATTACCGTGAATACCAACGTGACTTGGAACTCAAGCTAATATGATTTCTAAGCCCGTTGTCTCTAGTGGCAATAGCTGGTCAATGGTATTGTGAGGTCTCCTCCGATCCCCGCAGTTCTCACGGGAAAAGACCCCCAACGAACTCGCGAAGATTGGAAGAGAAGGAGCCGCGACGTTATCTTAAGTCGTAAATTACAACCTGGCTTACACAACCTGAAGGCACACGCGACCCACGTATCGGACCCTCCGGGCGCGGCGACATGTTGACTTGCCAACAAAGTAACCTTTGAAGTTTCAGCCCTCTGCAAATGACGAGAGGAGAAATAAGGTGGTGGGTTGCAGTTGGTGACCGTGGTCAACCACCCGACAAATCACTAAGACGTAACCTTTCGGCCACACCTCAGATGGGTTCGACGAAGGGGTTTTTAAATTTGGAGTTTGGAAGAAGAGAGGAGAGGCTTGAGACGAGACGAGACTCGATTGGAATTCGGAGCTTGATTCGGATCTCGATTCTCGAGATCGGTGAAGATTAGAAGTCAGGTCTCAGCTCGAGATCCTGCACTTGTACGGGCGCCTAGTCCCCTTGAAAATCGAAAGCCAACCCTTGGCTGGATAGCTCTTTGGAGAGCTGGAAAAGCATCCGAGAATTCCTTGAGAATTGCTCAGAACTAGTGAGCGTGCCATACCTCACTGCCAATTACCTACCTTGGTAATTCACATAATTCTTTGGTAGTTATTTCGACTTTTTGAGCGTTAGAATACCTCAAATTTCTATTTCCGGCCATCGGACTTTGAACTCGCCTGAGTTGAACTTTTGACTGAACTTTATCAGTTTCCCAAATCGATTGCTAATCGATTACTTACGAGTAGACTCACACTAATAACTGCGATTGAATCCAGTTGTCAACTTTTGACTTTTGACTCTCGATATCTCATCCGGAGTTAGGCAGATTATTTGAATCTTTTTCATCTCTGTAAATTTTCTTGTAAAAAGTTCATTAATCAAGAACCGTAATTAAAATTAATATACTGTATTTCTGTGTCTTTGATATCTGATCGAACCCCTGTATCACTGGGCTAAGACCTAACAGTATTTAACAGAGCAGGATGAGAGTTATCAAAATTTTAAAGAAAATTACCAAGAGTGGATACGTTGTTGAATGCATTGTGTTAGTAAAACTGCTTTTGTGAGTTCTCAAAACTTCGAAATGATGTAATCGATAATTGAAGAATGTGTTTTATTTACAGTATATAAAATTTCTTATCTTTATTATAAATCATTTAGATAAGCAGTGTATTAAAAGAAAATGAATCTCGTTCAATAAAGACAAGAAACATCTAAAAGAAAGCGTCGATGTGAATAAAATTATCTCGATAGATATTTGATTGAATAACGACATAAATAATACCTTGGCATACTTCGTCTTTCTAGTTGCAAATTCCATGGCGGTTTTAGGACTCAGAGACTTATATTCACATTCATAGCAATCGTATTTTCTGATCATTTCCAAACTATGAGATTCTCCATACAATCAGTTTCGATTCTCAGTATTATGGCACATGACACTGTGTAGATTTCTGATAATTTCTCATTTCAAAACTCATAAATCATTGCTGTCAGGCATTCATATCATTAGAAATTAAATCAATACCCGAATAGCGCGTAACCTAATATCTTTAAGAGAACAAAATTCAACCCTTGGAATGTTTCATTTTAACTTGTATGCCACTTAAGGTTGATAGAAAATCTTCGTTTTTATTAGAATTGTGCAACTCGGGAACTATGCGTCTCTTCATTTGTTCATATAGAAAATAATTAATAAAAGTTTTGTTTTTACCTAAGGAATTATTTAATTTGCATTCTTACAATTTTAACAATTACAGTAATAGGGGAACAACCATTTATGCGACAAAAACCAGTAGTAAAATAAAACAGAACTTGAACCATCTGATTCACATTATAAACTAAATCCATAAAAGTATTTTCCTACTCCTAAACAGAAACTTTCTTAAAGAAGAAAATGAAAATTAATAATATGAGGTGATATCCACAAGATTTTTATACATATCAATATTAATATATGTTCCCGTAAATGCCTAAGGATTTCGATTATTAGAAACATCAGCGTAAATCAAACCTCCCTATGAAATCTCGACGACAAATGGAAAAGTACAGATGAGCAGACTTACTCAACCAAAGTCGCTAATCTACAGAAAGTGGAAATTTCCGTTCGAAAGCGAAATGCCGCATAAATTACAGTATTACTTATTTTCCTAACGACTATCGTGATCTGCACCGATAGCTGAAGCCATTTCACTGATTTCCAGGGAACCACTGACAGCTGTGGGACAGAACAAATGGGTCGACAGTTATTTTCGTCCTCTGGTCCACGATGAATAACAGGAAGCGATACACGATGACGATATTTCATTCGTGCAAATTACAGAATCAATGGCAGGCCAGGATATTCTTAGCGCATAATTACCATGGGGAAAAGAGCCTGTTAATGAAATGCTTTGCGCTCCCAAACAGCAGCACTTGAATTCGAAAATGTCTTGGGGGACAATAAGTCATCTTATCGATGTAAACGAAAGCTCTCTTATTGATTTCTATTGAATGCAGGAACGGCAGAAGAAGTGTGATTATGAGAGGAAAAGGATGGCGAGTAACTGTGGTTGCAAAATCTAGAAGATAACTGGATTACTGAGAGGAGGTGTGGTATCATCGTGCTATCTGGCAATATCCTGAATTGTAATTACATGCAGATCGGATCCGCCCTCTTTGTGATGTCACCCATCGACCAATAGCGACGAGCCTGTTGCAGTATTTAAGGACTGATTGCTACTGTTCATTCTCTTCTTCTTTTTGTATCATTTCATAGCTAGCATGTTTAATGATTTTATGATTTGATTTAGGATTTTAATTTAGTTGTTGCTTTATTAAATTTGTTATTTTGTTATCTAGTAGTCTTGCTTTGACTGTGTCACCAGCTCTGTGGTTTCTCGCTAATGGAATACTTCTGATATATATGCGAATTAGGCACGGTAGTTTTAGAAGCTGAGTTTTGTAGTATAGTACTAGTTAATATGAAGCATAATTGAGTGTCAGTCGTTCTATGTACCGACTACCTCAGCGACTATATTAATAAATCTCTCCTCTATTCATTCTGTAAATTTAACTTGACCTCGACGTAGGCCCAGAAGTTACAGAGGCAATATGGAAAAACTTTGAAGAAAATTGACAGTCGCGAAGAACTGTTGACTGACGGAAAATATTAATTATATGTTCCACATTATGGTGAAGGGCATACATGTTTCAATGGAAAGAGAGCCTTTTTAAATCGCATCGAAATCTAATTCTTTATAGAAAAGAAAGCACTTTTTAAGAAATAATATCCAAAGATTGATAAAACTCATTGATGTAAAATCAGGTTGCAGTTGAAATATCCGTACTCACCGCTAATGCAATAATTTTAAACTCAAATATGTCATAAACAAAGCTGAATTTCAATTGCTTCGACAGTACAACTTATCTATAAGATTTCAACGTGCACTGCAAGTGTTCAGGCTTCCATCATAGAAATTCTTAAATATAATCAGAACTATCTTAATTAAAACCAAGAAAAAACACCTAATACACAGCAACTATTTTGTTCCCTTCGTAATGGAATGTTTATTCGCTGCTTTTATAAAATTACTATAAAAGATTTATATTGCAATTATCCTGAAATTAAGATTTTGTTTTTTTATAAATAGACCGAATATATAAAGAATTCAGTACGAAGTAAGAAATGAGAGATCTCTTAAAATTTATATCAAATCCGTAGATAGGAGAGTGCAAATCAAAAAAATATCCAATGTCAGTTTCATGTTAGAATTCACATACATATATATAACTTCAGTTATTAAAGGCTTCTCTCACTCTTAGACTAAATCTCTCATTAATGCAGTTGTTCTACTGAATTCTTAAATATAATCAGAACTATTCTTAATTAAAACCAAGAAAAAAACACCTAATATACAGCAACTATTTTATTCCCTTCATAATGGAATGTTCATTCGCTGCTTTTATAAAATTACTATAAAAGACAATTATCCTGAAATTAAAATTTTGGTTTTTTATAAATAGTCCGAATAGATAAAGAATTCAGTACGAGGTAAGAAATGAGAAATCTCTTGAAATTTATATCAAATCCGTAGATAGGAGAGTGCAAATTAAAAAATATTCATCGTTTCATATTAGAATTCACATATATATAACTTCAGTTATTAAAGGTTTCTCTCACTCTTAGACCAAATCTCTCATTAATACAGCTGTTCTAGTGAGAGTGTAAATTCATAAATTATTTACATTCTAACAATGAAAAATATTGATGCAAACTCAATCTAATAAGGTTGATAATTATAACCATTAGCATAAAGCTATGTTTTCAGGAAAACCTCGACAGCTGTTGAAAAAATACTGAGGAGTGAATTGCTAAGCTACAGAAATTGGAAATTTCCATTAAAATCAAGCGAAACAACCGCATTACTTATTCTATAACTTATTTGCCAGGCGAATAAAAAAATTTTCATCGATAACCGACACTATTCTACCGGTTTCCCAACAACCATCGACATCTCTGAAGCGAAACAAATGGTTCGACGTTTGTGGGTAGACAATTATTTTCGTCCTCTGGTCCCCGAAGAACAGCAACACGGTGGGTACAATGGCGAACATTTCCTTCATACTAATTATAGAATCGATTGCATATCAGAATATTCGTTATACTTATTTATATACGGCAAATAATGAAATGCCTGAGCTCCTTAACAAGGAGCTTTTGAATTTGGAAATGTCTTGAGAATCGTAAGTCATCTTATCGATGTAAACAAACGCTGTTATGTGGATTTCATTTCAAAGAAGCATATAGAAATACTAATTATGAACAGAAACGGATGGCGAATAATTATAAGAAGGGAAAATATTGGAATAGTACATTGATGATGTTTGAGATTCAGACATGCAAAGAATACTATATGATTTTCAGAAGCGTCAGCAGTAGAACTATCTATTACAAGAATGCTAATTATAAATGCTATTCTGATAATAAATGTTAGGCTTACACGGATGCAAATGAAACAAATACTCTTAACGGAAAATTTCTTAAACCACTCATTATTTGTTTAATCTAATGCTTCGATGTGGTTTTCATTTCCAGATTTTAGCACTTTTCATCTCCATATACAATTAAATGCATATTTATTTACATGTGAATGCAAACTCTCAGTTTAGTTCTTCAAAGATAACAAATTACAATCGAAAGTTGAGTTAATACATTGAAAGCAATACTCATTTTTTGATATTTTGAATTTTTTCTGCGTATTTCGATGAAATACGTTATTATGATCGAAGAGGAAAGGACAACACCATTCTAAAAATTTAAATGAATCTAGTAATTATTTTGATCCATTTTTAATCATTGACATAACTCTTGAGTGTCTCGTATTCGAGTGATTATACAAATATTTCGGAGTAAAAATGATATGATTTAATACAGAGGGTGTTTGCACATCTTTAGAACGATTTTTATGGTATTTTAAGAACCATTTTACATATATTTTTTGTCTTTGAAATGTTCAAAAAGATAGCCCCTATTCTTAATTATATTTTTAAATCGTAACTTTCATGACAATAATGATTTTTTTGGTATCGGAGGAGGTATTTTTTCCCATTTCTCTTGAAAAGCTTTCCAAAGTCCTCAAAAGATTGCAGGTCGATGTTTGGATAATGCGATTTTTAGAAGTGCAAAATCTCAAAAACTCATGGGGGATACAGAACTATTTACCAGGACTATCAGCGAAGGTTATAGTCTTAATACTCAATTCTTGTTCTATTTTTTTCAGGAAATTAACAGTGAATTGTGGTGTGCGGCTGCTTGATTTGTTCTCAGTGGAATTCTACTGATTGATGGCTCTGTGAATAAAGAGATGTTATTTCATATTTTAAGATTGTAGATAAAATATGCTCCTGATAGTATGTGGAGTTAATCTTTACATTGTTATCCATTCTCTATACTTTTATTTTGCCATTATGTGAAAAATCAGCAACAATCATAATTTCCTTAGAAAAACTTTCTTTAGAATATTTGAACCTTATTTTAAGATTTTTTCTCCTCTTTAATGATAATCAATTGGTTTTTTTGCAGTCATTTAAAAAACTCAAGCTTCACCTCTTGTTAAAACATGTTTTCCATTTTTGTACAGATTGTATTGTTTCGCCTTTTTGGGATTCAAATCAGTGGTAATAATTTTGTTTATAGTTGATACTGAGCATTTTAATGAGTTTTCAACAAATCTTTGACTTGAAGAATTATTTTTAACATTAAAAGTCTCATATTTGTAATATTCGAAGAACTGTGTTTTTTTCCTTGCATAAGTATTTGGAACAATTTTCCCACTTGGAACCAAACTTGGACAATTTTTTCCTTTCTTATTAACAGTATTACCTATTGTGTCTTTAGATATCAAAAAACCATGGCTTTCACGGCGTCTTTAATTAACTGTATAAGATTAACTCTATTTGGAAAGAGCAAAAACGTAACCTTCCATCTATCTATTCTTTAAAAGTGCCATTTTGCATGTAAACAAAAATTTTATATTGCAAATGATAACTTATAGCATCAAAAATGTAATTGTTGTGAAAATGAATTTACCCAAGCAAGCGAATTTTCCCTACAGCGGAAGGAAATCGTTCTAAAAATGTGCGAAAACCCTCTGTAATGTGTAGTCAAGAAAACATTTTCTGTACTTGGACTTTCCATGAAAATTTTGATTTTTTGTTTGACTGTTTAAAAGATATTTTACCCCGATTTTCTTTAGCTTGCTAGAACAATCTTCAATTAAATATTATTTATCGTAGTAAAAATCAACAACACATCTTTTATTCAATATCCAATCCAAGACAGTAATTGTAACTCTGATCTCTGAAAATGGTTGTTGCTTAGATTGCTATAAAAATACAATAAATTCCTGTTAAATATCACATTAAATGCATCTTCAAGAATAATTCATGATGTCCATAAATGTTGTTCAGGGTGTAATGACACTTTTTCTTTTTTTGATAATGGTGCAAAGTATATGAAAATTAGCCCTATATTTCAAATATTTTTATGAGTTTTTTTTATGTTCACATTTGCTACTCCTTTGCTTTTGTTAGTTCCTAATAAATACATGAAGCACAGTTTTACCTGCTTACAATTTTTGTACATATTCTCAAAATATATTTTCTTGCAGTTCTGATTTAGAATAAAAGTACAGGGATTCCATAAATTGAATTACTCTATTCAGAGTTACCTATTTAACAATTCATGAGAAATGTACGAATCTTTGTTGAGGAGTAACTGGAATTTCACCCCAAAAATTAGTTTAAATGTGGCCAATAGAATGTGTGTTCCAGTGAAAACCCGTAACACACATGCGATTGTTTTCCGACATGATTCAATAGTTATAATAAAACTTACAAACAGTTGCGGATAACTTTTTTTACGGTCTGCTCGCCACTCACAATTGCTTTGAGTTTACGAGAACGTCCTGTTTTACTTAAATTGATCTTATCGAAACGCTGATTCCACACCAGCTGCTCCAGGGAAATTTCCAACTTTGAGGGTCTTCGAACATGTCCAGCTACTTCTAAAAGATTGCGATAAATAAATTTTCAAAAAGAGGGTATTTGTCTGTGCATCCTAGAAAAGAAAGAAAAGCCGCTTCTGCAGAGGTAGTAAGAAGGTTACTGTTCATGTAGAGGAGAGGAGAGCTTCAAGCATAGAGGTTCAATGTCCACTGTGCGTTCCATAATAATGCAGAGGTAGTAAGAAGGTTACTGTTCATGTAGAGGAGTGGAGAGCTTCAAGCATAGAGGTTCAATGTCCACTGTGCGTTCCATAATAATCCGCAGAATATTATCCGCACAAACTTTTAATTGTGCAGCAGTTGCTTCCACGTAAATATAACGTACGACTTCAGTTCTTACCACAGTTCCTTGCTCTGTATGTGCTTAACTGAGAATGGCCTTGGAAAATCCTCTGAGCAGAAGAACCGTTTTCTTTTGGACGTTCAATAAATATTGATAGCTGCCCAATTCGATATTTACAAAATCCGCGCGTGATCCTGGATGGTAGGTTGAATTCTCCTAAGGAGACGGTAGTATGTGGATTTCCTGCAGTGTTTAGTCTGGGACCATACTTTGAGAAGTTGATTTTGACAGATCCAGAGACATGTTCGATCAATGAGCAGAGACGTGCTGTTAGAGAGTGAAATTGTTCCGATTCTGCAAACACACCATTGTCTTGAGTGCACAATCTTTAGGAAGGCGGGGTTCCTCCATACATTTCATGTTGTGTGAAGGATGCGCTAAAAAGACATTTTACAGAAAAATATATCATTAGCCGGGACATTCCTCATGTGCGGCATCCCCTATTTTCTGGTCTCCATCCATGTAATTTTTGGCTCAAAGGAAATTTAATCATTTAGTGAGCTTCAAGAGCACAATAGCATAGGCATCACACCCCCAACCTAGTATTGAGAGTGTGATGCCTATCGATCCATGAATGATAAAATTTTTACAACCGTTTGGCATGACCTTAATGATTACTGAAAGAAAGGTGGTAAGTTCGAATCCAGCCGGCATTCTGTTGGTGTTTATGTAGATCAAAATTGTTAGGTCCAGTGGAATAAAAACAGCAATGCACCGGAGGTTGAGGGCCTTTAGCTCTTGTACTCCACATAAAAAACATATCATTGGCGTACCGAGACAGCCCAGTAACTTTATCTGATGTTTCAAACGTTTCACGGCCCATCCTGAACATTTCCAAACCCTTTTTGCTTAACTCTGGAGCATGACATCTTGCTGTTTCGAAAGGTAGCTAACAATGATAATAATCACGCGAAACATGTTCGCTATAACCCAAATTGTGCAAGTAAAAGGTTTCGCTAGATGTATAATTTATAAATGAAACTATTATATTAGGAACTATTTTTTCTCGAAGGATGTTTTTACAGTTCTTAATTATGTCTCCCATGAAATTTCACAGCTTCCTAATGAATGGAAACGGCTGTAGACAGCTCCGAATACGGAGACTGTAACTGTTTAATCCCGATGCTACTTTTTTCTTCTAGCTTCTTTAAAACCGGGACTTTTTGAAAGGAAGCAACATGAATTAGACTCTCTCAACCTGGGTGGTCATTTTACCTACCCTCCATCCCTGCTATAACCTTCCCTTAAGGCGCAGGGAAATGGGCTGTGGTTGGCAAGGATAATTGAACTCTCTACCGCGTTTATCTGCTAAGCCATCTCAGAACCTCACCTCCCCTCAAAAGAAGTCAACCGCCTCAGACCGGCCTTCGTCGTTGTTAAGGGAAAATTTATAGATGCCCGGGACCGCCTCGCTCGGTATGAGAGGGTTAACCCTCTAAGCGTTTTACACGTATTTTTTCGTTTCTCATATTGAGTTCAAAAGTAGATAATGCGTGTTCGTATGTATACTTTCTTAAACTAACATGGATAAAATATTCTTAAGATTTTAGACACTTAAATAGACTCAATAAAGATTGAATTATTCACATTGAAAGCAAATTTGTAAGACTTTAAAGCTAGTACATCAAAATAGCTAACCGTTCAGAAGGTAAGGTAGAGTGTAGTTTTACAATACGCATAACTAAACATATAATTGCCAATAAAACCATGTCTCTTAAAATGTCGAAGATAAAATTCCCATAAATTTAGAAAAATAAATTAAATTGGAGAATTTTCAATAGAAGTTATTTTATGATATTAAATTAATTTGAAACAAATTTTTTTAAGTCACCTGTTTAGCAAGTTGTATTTTATTTATTTAATGTATTATCATTTAAAGAGAGTAACGTGTTCCAATGAGGATAAGACTTTTTAGAGTCGAATGAATTAATTTCCCTTATAGCGCATACTTATTAAACTTTGGAAAAGTTATGTTTTAAATAATTCTTTCATTAAAACCATTTTACACTTTTCTTCCCCTAGAAAAGCTTTAATGAATTTTTAATAAGTTTGCTTGCAAACAAAAAAAGAGAATTAATGTTTACATAAAAAATATCCTTTTGTTCTATAAAGAAAGGAATTTTAGTGAAAGAGCTTTTCCCAGAAAGCGCGAGGAATCTTAAATGGCTATAAAGGATTTAATGGCAATTAAAAATACAGTTCACTTTCCAACTGATAGCTATTGCATGAAAATAGAATTATTTATTTGTATAGATTTCAAGGAAGTCATTACTATTATTAGTATTCATTTATTCCATCAACTCTTTATGTTTTTTCGTTTTCAGAGAATTCTGCGAATTAGAATAGCACATATGTTTCCATAGGAAAAAGTATACCTATTCAATCTATGTTACAAAACTGAAGATCAGATTTTACGTATTGTTCAAACAAGGACGCAAAAATTACTTGGAAAATGGAATAAATATCCTAGGTAATATAAATTGCCAGTTTAAAGAAATGACTTAAATTTCTTTTGGATATTCATAACTTTCGTCCCAGTTATCATCTTTACGAACACTATTGTCTACTGAAGTCAATGCTTTCGAAATGGCAAATTTAAAATTAATTTATTAATAAAATACTATGTTGCTGAATGATACATTCGGCTATAAATATAATTTGGCTGTATTAGCCTCTTCAGACCTGGTGTCCGGTATACCGGACATCAACTTTGAAATGCTCTATTAATTCAATAATTGACAAAACTACATGCTTTTTTTTATTTGATTCTCGATCTTCTTATCAATATAATCTTTGCAAAAATTTTTTGTTTCGGGTATGGAATCATTTCATATTTTTAGTTTTTACAAAAAAAATTGAGAAAATCATCGTTCTTCCCAAAATAGAGCTCGGTGGTGGATTTAGTTTTTCAAGTAATTTCTTGTTTTTAATCCTTTTCTCACCATTTAAAAGGCTCCTACAATATTTTATTACTCTTGGACAACCACTTTGAAGTGAAATTTGTGTGATTTTGTGTCTTTTTTCAGTTAAAATATCCGGATGCCGGACATGAGGTAATTTCTTTAATTTTTCATTTACAGGCTTGAAATTTCATTTATGCTTTAATCTTTGCAGTAGTACACAGTACGCCAAAGGAAAAAAAATTCTAACTCCATTATTTCTTAATTCAGACTGAAGCGGTTAGCGTCCCATTTACCATTCAACACTGGGTCTATATTGGGACGAGCCTCGTAATTTTGAACCGCGGTTAGATGACGAGGACGCCATCTGGGCTGGCACCTCCAAGCTCCCGCAGAGCACCAGCCGGAGTAGGTTTGACTCATGGCGTATGGGCTGCAGCAGCAGCACACCAGCGAGATGACACTTTTCCCACTTCGTATGATGTAGTGTTCGGCAGGCCCGCATACAGGGGAGATCTTCCGTGGAATCTGGATTCGAACCAGGAGCCCTCCTATCCCAAGGCCGAGACCTTACCACTAGGCCACTGCGACTTTCCATTTGGGTATAAAAGGCGATACTCATTATAGATGCTAATATAATGCTTGCTAGCATAATGGTGATTTTGAAAATTCATAATGTAAATGAGATATCTGTAATATTGAAGTCTATCTTTCGGAAGAATCCTCGGGCTTTTACTTTACTCCTACGAGATCTGTGTAACTTGAATTGTATTCTCTGGAATTGCTAGTAGTAAGAGAGCACAAGAGTTTGCAAACCAAAGAATATGAATTTGACTTCTTTATATATAATTTCCAACTTCAGAAATTAACAATTAGAGGAAGTTTAATTTCTAAGTATTAGCTCAATATCCATATTTTATGGAAGATTTGAGATTCGTGCTAGTGATTCTTCTGCCAGATTTTCCAAGTCTTCCGTTAGGCATTTTGGTGAGATTATATTGCCACATCTTTAACCCTTTCACGTTCATTTGTTTCTCAGTGAAACCACATATTGAGGATTTTTTTACTGCGCATGTGCGAAACGTAGCGTAATTTTTCTTACGTAACTTAAGAGCCAGATATATAGGCCAACTTCTATAAAAATTCCAGTTCAATACCTTTATTATTCACATAGATATCGGCACCGCAAGATCTAAACTGCTTTCGATCTCTAAGAGAAACAGAATGATGTGGGTTCTTGCGCAAACTGATATTTTTTTTAAAGTTGAATCTTCGAAAGTAATATTGAATTTTATGAAGGTTGAATATCCTGAATACTCAAGTATACTTATAAATTAAATACAAAATTTAAATTCCATGTCTTTGATAACATATTTGGAGTTAAAATAGCCCGTTACCGTTCATTGGTTTCACTGTGAAACCACAAATTTCATGAAAATAAAAAATGCTAATTTCTTTCCTTTACATATTTGTTATCAGCTACATGTCTAATACTCATTTTTAAAATAAATTTAGTAATTTTCAAAACGAAACATGTAGTGAATTTGAAAAGGTTAAGGGTCTTCAAAAACAACAATTTAAAACGCATATAAGAACGAATGAAACAAATGACAAAACAGAATATTGTTCCAACTACCATGTATAACTGCGACTACCAACTACATAATTTGTAATAATACATACAACTTATTTCATTTCACAGCTAGTTTTAGTAATAAGTTGATTATTTGCTTATTAAAAATACTATAATTCTTCTATTCTTTTCTCAATATATTTTAAATTCCTGGTAACAGTGTTTTCCATTTGACATCTTTAGACAAACATTAGAAGAATTTTTTGGAATATTGTTTATAATAACACTGTTTTTGTAAAGTAATATACTTTGAAGTGTTTGCATATACATATCGTAGTGAAGAGGTGCTACATTTTTACTGGCATGTTTTCTGTTAAGAACTTTGAGTTTTGTTGAAGAAAGCTTTTCCCATGTAGATTTATTAGAGAAAGAAAATAAATTTTCACTGAAAAAGTATGTCAATAAACTTTAATATCTTCAGATGGCTCCTCATCAAAATCATTACTAATTTCAAATTTAGATTCACCGGTTGAATCAAAATCAATAAAAAAGCATATGCATATTAAAAATTGGATTAGTTCGTTAAATGAGTACTTATGTCATCTATAAAATTCTTATAAAACAAATATTAGGAGCTCTAAAGTAACGCAAAAAACACTGCTATTGAAGATATAAAAAATCTCATGTAAAAGCGTCGATCAATTTGTTTCACATAAAATATTTGCATTTCTGAAGGTTTGGAAGCTTTGCTGAGACAAGAAATCAATGCAAACTCTGCTCCGTACGTTTTTCCAGACAACTGAAAAGAGTACCTTTCCATCTTTTTAAAATTTTAAAATAGCCTAAGTGAAAGAAATCCGATTTGTCTCGAATTGAATCTTGTGTTTTTCATCCATAAGTATTGCTTCAAAAAAGCATTGAAATAAAAATAAGCTGCAAACGCACTCCAAGCTTTTATCGAAACATTTCAGAAGTATTTTTTCTTGTCGATTCAGCAAATAAATGTATAGTTTGCTTTATATTTATTCCCTTAAGGTAAAGAAGGAGATTGAAATGTTAGATTACTATATAAACATTGCATGCTATACTATATTCAACAATGTTTTCTCTATAGCTTGATATAGCTGGTCGAAATTCATCATCTAGTTACGGACACAAAATATTTTGTTTGCATATTTACCTGCGAGCGTGGTTATGAAACAGGATTCGGAAATTTTTATATAAAACCCTGAAGTTATTTTGACGAAAGGTATGGAAAAATGTAATTCCGAACAAATACATCTAGAAATCAGGTAATGTTATATGAAATTTGGTTATAAATTTTTGAGTAAAAATGCATTAAACTGTCGAATTTTATAATAAACCAGCGGGAGTGGTCTCCCCTAAACTTTCTCGTATACTTTCTAAGTGGAGATTCGTAGTGGAGATACTTTCTCTTTGTACACTTCGTATACGAGAAAGTAAAACAAAAAAACAAACAAACCGGAAATAAA
This sequence comes from Araneus ventricosus, assembly GCA_013235015.1. Lineage (NCBI taxonomy): Eukaryota > Metazoa > Arthropoda > Arachnida > Araneae > Araneidae > Araneus > Araneus ventricosus. Next base: position 17,277 of record BGPR01014786.1, read on the forward strand.
ATATCTGTTGCCACGTTTCAAAAAAATATTACTTTGAAGCAGCGCGATAAAATAGGCAATGCAATGAATACTAAAGCGAAAATTCTGCTTTGGAATTGAATTCCCAAGAAAACAATTTATACTACCACAACCGTAACAATTGCAAAAGCGCGTGAATAAAAGATTTGCTGAAATAATGAGATCGGTTTGATTTACGACAATAAAAAATTGTTAACAATTGATGCTTGAAAACATTATTTATTGTTGTAAATAAAATTTACAACAATAACAGATTGCTACCAATACGCATGCGCATGAGAATCGGATTAAAAGAAATTGAATATGCAATTTGAACGCCTCTTTTTGACGGATTTGGCCCAAACTTTTATGCGGACCTACATTCATAACGATAAAACTGTGTACCAAATATTATCCATTTAGCTACTCAAGTTTTTGAGTTATAGCGTTCACATGACCGCGGACATACAAATAAACAGACTTCCCGTTGACGGATTTTGTCCAAAATTTGATAGAAACCTACAGATTATGTTTAAAGACTACATACCAAATTTCATCCCCGTAGCTCTAATAGTTTTCGAGTTATCGTGTTCACAGACAGACACACACACAGACAGACATACAGACATAATTCCAAAATTGTGTTTTTCGGACTCAGGGAGGTCTAAAACGTGGAGATCCGTCAAAATCTCGAGTTCGAATTTTTTGACGATTACAATACTTTCTCTTTGTATACTTCGTATACGAGAAAGTAAAAATGGTTCAAATTGTTTATGTTTAAGAATTCGAAGCAGCGAACTCTTGTTAGTGTGAACACTGTTGGATTGCTTCTATTATGTTCTTTGTAAAAATTAAGATCAGTTTAACTTGAGGCGCTGGTAACATAAACTTAGCACAAAACTAAACAAAGTACAAAGTTGGAAAGCGGTCGCTAAATTATTCGAAAGGGTTACTAGCAAAATAATTTAGGCACTTAAACAATGGAAAACTTATTAATAATAATCTGAAAAATAGCATTACTGGCGAGGAATTATTAATTTCATAGCAATTATCTGTAAAATTTCTAACTTATAGTTTATCTGATCTCTATGGAATTCAGAATTAATGAATTCACATTTGAATTCAAAGGTACTTCATAAAATAATTTCCTAAAATATCTATGAATATTCTAGAAGTAAATCCGAAATATATTATCTAAGAGCCCTAGATATAAATTTCGAATATTTCTAAGAACATTGATTTGGATTAACAACATCTGTAAAAAACTAAAATTACCTCAACATAACAATCAATATTAGTCATCAAAACAGTAACAAAATTAACTTCAAACCAAAATTATAATTCTGAAACATTTCAACACTATTTTCGACCGATGCATTAAATGAAAACAAAATAAGGTTTGTAAAATTATAAATCTATTCATTTGCCGTCGGCAAATACTGTTTTGGATGTGCGGTACGCTTTTTATTGCTCTTTTGCGCATGCGTCACCTAATAAAGAGAGATTGAGCACGCAATGCCTGCGCCATTTAAATTGTGTACAGGGCAAATTTTTTAACTTAAAAAGACATCAGCGGCTTCGCTCTCAGCATAGCGGAATACTCGTAGCTTCGCTTATTCACAGAGAAACGAAACACACAAAATAACATACACAGTACTAAACCGACATTCAATCCGAAGTTTTAAACATGTGTTTCCGGTTAATGTGGAGTCTACGGTGCCGACTGACTTCGTTCCTCTTAGAATCGCCAACTAGAAGTTTTATTGAAATTCGAATGAATCGAACAATCACATCGAAGAAATGAACAAAACAGTCCAATCGGAATGAGGCGCAATATAGCGTGATGTGCAAAACACTGATGAAAAGATTAATTACGCTGCATGCGCGCATGTCACTCGTTAAAAACATCATTGCGCAACCAAAACAAATGTTCTCTCATCTCATTAAACGTATGTCTACGCACACAAAAAATAAAGGAAATAGTCTTATATAACACCCAGACTCCGTCGTAATTGTTATCCAGTGACAATTTATACTGTAATAAGATAATCTATCATTATATAATGATATAAATATACACAAAAGGTTACGTAAAATAAAAATGTAGTTAATGCATACGAATAAATTATGCCATAAAATATTGCATACTATCTTACTCTGGTAGAGGAAATATTTTAGAATATTCAGCACTAACAAATCATCTGCATTTTTAAGGTAGATGGAATAAATTTTATATATGACTCAGCATCACTCTTAGAGATTATCGCCTCCCTGTGTTTTTCCTTAGATAAGTCTATCACATTTATTTGCGCATGCAACTATGTAACTACTAACTATATTCGAGCCGAATAAAAACGAGCTGCTTTATCGGTTAGTGATTTATAACCTTTGATATATCTCGAGCTATCAGAATAGACTCCGTAATAAATGCCCCACTTCAACTGCTTCAATTCGCCCTAAGAGAAATCTTATAAATCAAGTGATGGTAGAAAAATTGATCTAATTTCTCATAGCATCGTTGAGATATCGCGAGTGGCGACAAGAAATGTTCGAAGTTCTTCTGCTGGGTAGTATATCAGTATAGGGTATTTGACAATGTAATAAATGTTGAGAAATGTTTTGGGAAGCGTTGGCAGAAAATTGGCGAAAGCGAGTTTTCTAATTTAGTTGAAATTTGAGTTTAAATTTATAGTGTTTTGTTCATTCATATGGATAAGGTCAGATCAAAAATTTTCAAATAAATCAATTGCAGTTTTAAAAAATTCCAGTTTTCAGTTTAAGCTAGTTATACTAACGCCCCATTTTGGAGCAACACGAGGGCTATTTTGGGACGGACCTCATAATTTTGAATCGTGGTCAGAAGACGACGATGACTCCTGAGTTGGAACACACGCTTCAAATTTGTGCCCCACACAGCAGGACGACGATGACACCTGAGTTGGCACTCACGCTTCAAATTTGTGCCCCACATCAGCGGGACGACGTTTGACCCACTACGTACGATTTAGCGCGCAGCAGTCCCACATACACGGCGAATCTTCAGGAGTTTCGAACCTTTAACCCTCCAACCCCTAAGCCGAGACCTTACCGATAGGCCAGCGCGACCTAAGTGAATTTTAGACTGCAAAGTTTTAAATTTTGCCTCAGAATATTTTGCTTCTAAAATCCCATTTTATCATATTTGACGTCTGCTATAGAATGAAAATGAGCTTCTAAAATAAATAATAGGACGACATTAATGTCAAATTAATCTAATTTATCATATTTTACGTTTAAGGTATAAAACTGAAATTGAAAACTTATTAAATTGACAAAACGAATGTGAAAAAATTAAGGAATCGAATTTAAACCATATTATATCCAAAAAATGTCTATTCTTTCTCATTATTTTCCTTGAAAAGAACGAAATTCATTCCTCATGATGTCACTCAAAGTTATTGTAAAAATTATAGGTCCAGAAATGTGAGTTACCAAGAATATTTTGCAAACACTAACTCAACTGTCAAGATTTAACAATATTTTTGCAACAAAACCTGTGCCAATCATAATAGCATAAAATAAGCAAAACAACGGAAGTATAATTTTACGCTTCAGAGTCCAATGAAACAATACAAGATGTATTTGTCATGGGATTTCGATTTTGTGAAGAAAATAATTTAAATTTAATTTTTTAAAGAGAATTTTCTGAGATTTATAAAAACTTACGTTTTTTTAAGAAGCTCGCAGAAATATTGATATAACGCGCGTTGTATGTAATAAATATTTAAACAAAACCTCGTAATATTGTTCGGGAATTTAATGCATTCTATTTTCTTTAGTAATTATTTTCAATAAATAGCATCAAAAAATCCATTTCCCACTTACGGATTAATAATTCAATTCACAACACGCTTCGTATGATTTATGGGTACAATGTAAATCCAATTACCTTCTCAATCTTCAGTTGTGGATTCATTCTTCAATCGATCCAAACAAAGTTTATTTACGATTATATTTTAACAACTCATTTGCGAATACAGATTAAACTGCACAACAACCAACACGCAAATATAAAATAATAGAATTCTGCTCTGTAAAATTTCTCACCGCCGTTACGTGTGATTGATTCATATTGATGATGCAATCGATTATGCAATTAGAATCGCATTTATCTAGCCCATTAGATTAAACTAACTTGTTCTCTCGACAGCGGGAGGGAGAGGATTAACCGATATTTGATGGATTTGCTGGTTCTCATTGATATTCAGAGAACACGGAATAAGCATATTAAACAGATTGAATGATGGGATTACATCGCTATCAACTCGACAACGTCCGCGTCTAGCCTGGAACTTGGTACAACGACGGCAAACTACGGTTGACACCTTTGCTGGGTAATGAGTGATGATATCTGCGTTTGTTAAGCAATTTTCGGTGAGGCGTTTCTGTTTTAAATACATTACAAACTTGTTACATGGTATACTTTGGATTTATCTTGCATATGTAATATAGATTTAATTGCCTTTGTCAGTGGAACAGTTTTCAGGACATTTAAACGCTCAGAGCGAATATGGAATATGAAATATATTGTGTTAAACTTTAGTGATGATATCTGCGTTTGTTAAGCAATTTTCGGTGCGGCGTTTCTGTTTTAAATATATTACAAATTGATACATAGCATGCTTTGGCTTAATCTTACATATGTAATATAAATTTAATTGCCTTTGTCAGTGGAACAGCTTTCAGGACATTTAAACGAGCAGATCGAACATGGAATATGGAATATATTGTGTTAAACTTTAGTGATAATATCTATGTTAGTAAAACTTCATTCCTTTGAGGTTTATTTGCTTGAAACACATTGCGAAGAAATATGAAATTGTAGCGGTTACAATTCACTGCCTTCTCCTTTTTATGGTAGGTGACGCTACTAGAGCCATCCAGGTTTTTCCCATGATGCTTCTCTCTCTCTTCTTCTACTGTGTACTTGTCTTGTGTTGTTGTTCTCTGTCTTGCGTCTTGTACCTTTTAATGTACTGTGTCGTGGAACTTAGCCATCCAATAAAAATGGTTTCTGAATTGAATTAATTCTTCAATAGCGGCATTCCATATAAACATGAGTTTAGTCCCTCTACAAAATAATGTCTTCCAGTTTCAGTACTGATGATTGCAGAGAGAAGCAATTTTCGACGAGTCGCATTGACGAAATGCCAAACTTTCAAAGTAGCATGTTTTAGTTTAAGTCTATTTAATATGTACTAATATACAGGGTTAGCCTAAATGATTCATCGGGTTTCAAAACACTGTGTATTGAGAGGTGTACGACCTACAAGATACATAGGCACTTCCCAAGTTTAAAAGCCCTCCTCGTGGCTCGCCTGCTCGCTAGATGGCAGGCCTGCAGCGGCACTGTACAAGATGGCGGCAATGTAGGGAAAGAGTTTTTGTGTGTTGGAATATGCGAAATGTTCTTCGGTTACGAGCGTTCAGCGTGCATTCCTACGCAAATACGGAAAAGCTGCACCTGGTCATTTGTAGTATATACCAGAAACTTGGTGAGTGTATGTATCTTTTCAAGTATCAACCGTCTTTGTCCGTCGTTTACTTGTAAATAAACAGTCCTTTGAAACCCGATGAATCATTTAGGTATGTATATTCAATGAAATTTGTTGTAATTCAAGTTTTTTTGACTAATTTTAAATTTCTTGTTAATATATGTAAGCTATGTGTGAAACTCTCCGTTCTGCGTGGGGTTTCTTTTATGTGAGTGATGGAGACAAATAAAGACCAATGGTTTTTATCCCAATTTTTTATTGACTTTGTTACGGGATACGGACAATGTACACACAACAATGATGAAATATTTACATGATGAAACGAAGTATAAACTGCTCACCAGCTCAGTTACTTTTCAAGCTGTGAGTTTAATATCAAAACATTATTGACACTTCATATAAAACACCCACAGGTTAAAACTCTAGTCCACCACTTGCTAAGCCCATTCGGCCCGCGTCAGGAACTTCCCCGTTCTTCTCTAGTGTCAACACTCGACAGCTGCCAACGCTTCGTTGCTCCGCAGCGCCCTCACACAATGTTTCGATTCTGAAGTATGTTGTTCGTGAATTGTAATAATGTATGTCCTTATTGTTTATTTGTAATATTCTAATGTAGTATTAATTAATTGATTCTATTAACACAATGTGACACGAAATGAAGCAGTATTATATACCATCAACATATTAGGTAATATATTAAATTTCAGATAATTTTCAGAATTGAGGTATGAGGATTTATATTAAGAGAATGTAATTTAGGTATAATTTGAAACATTTTTGAAGAACGTAAGAAATAGCGTGCTAAATTAGAATGATGATACTCACAAGCAATATGGTTAACATTATGATAAAATCAAATGTATTGCAGGCATCTCCAAAGCGAAACAAATATGTAGCATCAAGGAATATTTTGATTGATCTTCTCAGTAAGAAAAAGCGCCTATTCGCAAATCTCTGAAATGTACATTATCTGCAATATATGCGTTGCTAACGACACTTATACACTGGTGGACAAATGCTAAGAAACATTTTTAAGATTTTAAAAATTTAGACTTAATAGGTTACATGGTTCGCAATCAGTTGCGGAGAATCGTGGGACATATAATCGTCGGAACTCACATTTTACAGTGAAGATTCGGCCACGAGGACATTTAGAGGACCGTCAACAAATTGATGAATACAAAAGTTATTTCAGCCCACCCCGTTTCACAGAGAACTGATAATGAGGTAAAACTTTTATCAATGGTTTTGTTTAATGTGCATAATATTTACATGCATTTTCTTAAAATAGCAAAAATATTCGGGAAGATACAAAGGTTTCTTTAAAAAATCCCCAATTTTTCCGCGTGTGTTTTTGCTTATAACATGCAGAGTTTTCAACCAAATTGTACGAAACTTACAGAATGTTTGAAAAGACGTAAAAGAAGCTTTGTGTTAAAATTTAAATAAAATAATTTGAATATTACATGAAAAAAGATTATTTGTAGAAAATAATTTTTTACTGCGCATGTGTGAACGTACCGAAATTTTTCATAACTTCGAAGACAGATATATAAAGCAACTTCTATAAAAATTCCTGTTCAATATCGTTAATATTCTGAAGGATATAGGCATTGAAACGAGATGACCACAAATTGATATTTTTTAAATTTGAATCTTCGAATAATAATATTGAAATTTATGTAAGTTGAATATCCTGAAAACTTATATATATATTAATAAATTTAATACATAATTTAAACTGCAATTCGATGGTAACTATTTGAAGATTCAAGTTTAAAAAATTTCAGTTTGTGCATTTACCCGTATCATTTAGCTTCTCTTAGAGTGAAATACACCTCGTTGCAATACGATATCTTTCTGAATATTAACAGTATTGAACTGACAGCTTTATATATTTGCCCAATATATCTGGCTTCGAAGTTGTGAAAAAAATTTTGCTACGTTTCGCACATGCGCAGTAAAAAATTATTTACTAAAAATACTCTTATTTCCTGTAATATTCAAATTATTTGATTCAAATTTCAATACAAAATCTTTTTTACATATTGTCAAATATTCGGTAAGTTTGTACAATTTGGTTGAAAATTGTGCATGTTTTAAGCAAAGGCCCTGCGGAAAAATTAGAGATTTTTTTAAGAAACCTTTAAATCTTCACGAATATTCTTGCTATTCTTATGAAAATGCATGTAAACGTTATACACATGAAGCAAAACCATTGATGAAATTTTTGCCTCATTATAAGCTTTCTGTGAAATTTGGTGGGCCACAATAAGTTTCATCTTCATCAATTTGTCGACGGTTCCCTAAATATCCTAGTGACCAAATTTTCACTGTAATATGTGAATTTTGACAATTGTATATCCCGCGATTCTCCACAACTCATTGTGAACCTTTGTATTCCTATTAAGTCCAAATCTTTCGCATCTGAAAAATGGTTCTTATTATTTGTCTACCATTGTACAGCAAGTTGAGTATTGATAAATCGTATGTCTATAACACAGTCAGGACAATCATGAGTATTTCCAAATTTGTCTTTAAAAAAGGATATACTTTATAGATGTGCCAGATAGTCGCAAAGATTAACATAGAAGCTAAGCCTTAGTATTAAATTTATCTATTTATTGACAAAGAAATCCTTAAGTTTGTATTTATTATTTATTAAATTACTTTTATTGAGTCTCGGAATATATAAAAATTTTTATACATAAAAAGTACCTGTTATTTAATTTCTAAATCCTTTTAATGAAAATTCTATAAAAAAATGTTAATCAGATTCAAAAGAATCTAAAAATAATTTGACTTTGGGATAAATGCTAATATAAAAGTTCCGACAATGTTATAGAATTTTAATCAATCTATAGATTGTTAATATTATTACTCTCAAAAATAATGGTGCAATTTACATTCTGACTAACGATTATTATTAAATAATATTTCATGGATTTTCTTTTTTGTTTATGATAGCAATTAATATCAATTAACTAAAAGAATATCTTAAAAAGACTTATAGCATTAATTATGTTTTGCAATTAGAAACACTGAATAAATATAATATTTATAGGGCAATCAAATTTACTTCAAAGGCAAATCACCTTCTGCAAATGATTATTATGCAATCCATAGGAAGGTTGTAACAATAATATACAAAATACTTGAGAAGAACTTTGAATAGTATTCTTTTGAATTTTGAATGTTTTATTTTCTTGGGCAAGCTTGCTACATGTTCTACAAACAAAAAAATATATTCCTTCATTTTTTTTCTCTCTTGTGATCGACGTTGAAACTCAAAATTTTTATGAAATGTCACATCGAGGATCAATAAGCTTTCTTGCCTATTTCTAAAATTTGATTTGCAAGAAAGTGACACTTCAAAAGGTTCTCAAAATGAAAGAAAAAAATACCATTTGGGAGAATAATTTAGCTGTCCACCAGGATATCGTAAGTATAAATGGTTTTAATAATTTAATTGTTATGTATGGTTTGCAAGTAGTTCTAACATGAATAAAAATTCTTAGGGATTATACTTCTCCTTGAAGAAAACTGGAAAGGAATCTAAATTTTCCTGGTATGTTATTCTGCTCTTGAAGAAGACATTTTTTTTCCTAATGAAGGGATTTATGTAAAATTCTCAGGAAATTGTGTTATTGGTGTTTTATAAATGTGGCATTGGCAAAGATCACTGTCAAATCTTAAACATAAACATTGCCTTGTATCGAGTGTAACCCATGCCCTCTTTTATTTAATTAGTTTTTCCAGTCTCATTACCTTCTTTATTCTTTCTCTTAGGTCAGTGGCTTAACTAAAGAGTATGCCCTTCTCCCCGAAAACTAATTATGGTAGGACCCAATTTCTTAGTCCTGGAGGGTAGGATAGGGTAGATATGTTCTAAAACTTTTCACCACAGACATTTTGCAAGTCCTGCCAGCCTACAATTACGCCATTGACATGCTATTAGTTCAGCAGAGATGGTTTGATAACTGTGAAATACAGAATGTATGAAATTAGAAAATCAGGGGTAAATGGGTACAGTGTACACAGTTCCATAAGTCCTAATACCCAGTTGCCCCAAATCAATTTTTGAAACAGGAAAACTGTGAAACCCGCTATAAATGAATGAAATGAAAGCTACTTAGAATATATTTCTTTGTAATTATAAGATTACATTCACCAGGCTTGCTTAAATAGAGTAGTGTCTGGTGTTACAACCAGGAAAACTTCTTCATTTCTTGAATAGCCTCTTTTTAGTAGCCCTAGTGCGACTTATGTTCAGGCTGTTGTTCTGGAAGGACAATATGCCTAGTCTTGCTGATATGTTTTCTGTAAGTTTCTCTAATCCATATTTTAAAATATTAAAAAAATAAGAAAGGCGCAGTTCGGGTCCGGGAGATTTTTCGTTAAAACGTCAGGATAAAGTCATAAAACAAGTATTTCGTATTAATATGTAATTTAATTATCAATCTCTTTAATACAATATTTACTCAGTTTAGTATAATGACTGCATAATAGATAAATCACAATCTACCAAAGACCCTTGCGACTTGCGATAAACTTGTGATTTATGATATTATGATTATGACAGATTATGAGTAGTATAATGGTTACAGAATAAGTAAATCACAAGCTACCACAGACCCTCACGACATGCGATAAACTTGTGATTTATCTATTCTGTAACCTTTATACTACTCTGTGTAAATATTGTATAAAGAGATTGATAATTAAATTGCATAATAATCGAAATACTTGTTTTATGATTTTATCCCGACATTTTCATGAAAAATCTACGGCGTGGACCCGAACTGCGCCATTCTTATGTTTTATTTAGAGTAGCTTTTGATGGCGCCATCTGTTGACAGTATATAGAAATACATTTTGCGTATGCACAGAAAAACATTATTTAATATAAATGCTCATATTTCCCGTAATATTCATTTTTTTAAATTTAAATTTTAATATAATGTTTCTTTTACGTATTGTAAAGTATTCTGAAGTTTTGTAGAATTCGAAAGAAAACTTTGCATGTTATAATCAAAAAACATGCGGAGTTTGAAATTTTCAATTTAATACCGATTTTTACTTATATTCTGTTAAATATTCTTATTGTCTTACTTTCGGCCCTAGTATTATTCCTCAAGTCTTTAAAATGACACCCGAATCAACCTCCTAGCTAAACGCGTTTCCTCGCTACACTTATTTATAACCTTGCATAAAGATAATTCATAACAACCACGCGCACGCGTCTACACTCGTACGATGACGTCACAGGCAAAAAATACTACTCACAAACAACTCTCACAGATATGGTCTATCTGTTGCGGGGTCAACCATTCTTCTCATAGTTATTAGCGATTCACACCTGACGTTATTTTGCCACACAAAAAGGCACAAAGACATTTTCACGTCAAAAGGGGCGAGGGAAGAATACCCCGTGTGCGAAATACCCCGGCTTAGTATAAATTATTATAATTCCACATGCTGACATCGTCAAAAACTTGTTTGTCCTTTAATCACTCTGATAATAATTTTGCTTCTCTGCGTCACTTTTTCTTATCCCATATGTAATAGCTAGTTTTATTAATGAAAGAAGACAAGAATAGACAATCCCGGTGGCAGTTACAGAGGAAGATGGCCCTTACCATACATTGAGTTAAAAATGGAGAAAAGCCCTTTTCAAATTCTATATTAGAATCGTCATTTTAAAAATGTTTTGAGATTTAATCACCAGTAATTTTTAAATCCTTTTATATGGGAACATACAATTATTTCTTAAAAAATAGTGTTTTTAATTTAAAAAAATTTTTTTAGTTAAGTAAATATGTTTTTAAAAAGCAGCAAAGACATTTGAAATAATCTAATAATTTTGGTAATAATTCTAAGCATTACCCTATTCCTAAAATGGAAATTTGGCAGTTCTGTGCTTATGAAAAAGGGAATAAAACTTACGGAAATAAGCAGCATTTCACGATCATAGTATTCTATGATAATATATAGAAAATGATTTCTGGCTAATATCAAGCAGCTCTGGCATTACCCAGAAACTGTGTTTGGACGAGCCACTAATATGAATATCTTGAAATCAATGTAAAGTGGAATAACTGACATATTTTTACATAAAATCCATAAATGAGAACTTTGAAAAGATGATATCTCCAATCCAAAGACCTATTTAATACGTAACAGTATTTTGCATATATACCCAAAACGGATTTTGAAACTATAGCAGCAACTATCTCGAATTCTTAGGAATGGTAAGAAAAGATAAATATTATCGTTGCAATAATTCTCGGAATAGTTCTCTGATATTGACCACCGAGTGTTCAGTTTTGCCTGCAAAATAATGTTGTAGTTTCTGTATGTGTATAATTGGTAAAATTCATTAAGAAATTTATATTTGGTGCTGAGTCTGTTAATGAGATATTTTTAAAAAGTTTACTGTTTTACACACTTTATAAAATTAGAATGCGCCTTTGCATCAGTAATATCTTAAGTATTACATGCGTGCATTCTAATGAAATTTTATTCCAACAATGAAAATTCTGATAAAATTCGCTTTTTCTCGCTGTGAGTTAAGCTATTAAAAATGCACCAAAAACTAATAGATTTTACTCTCTCCGAAATATGAAATTGCATTTCATATCGAAATAATTATTTATTAATTATTAGAAGTATTGCGAGATCATGAAAGTGAAGCATGAAGGATCGTTTCATACTGAAATAATCATTAATTAATTGCAATGGACAACAACCATTTTGTTGCCCGTATGATTTTAGCTAATTCTTATGTACTTTCACGCTCTGAATTCGAAAAACCAATTAGAATTTGTCTATCACCCTCCAATTTTATGCAACATGAACTCGCACCACAACCTCTGCCCACTCCTTTCTTTTATTTGAATCAATGTCGTAGCCAGGATATTTTTTGTTGCCTTTGAGATTTTAACTGATAATGGTGTTTTTATGGTGACTGAATCCGAATATAATCCCGGAAAACCTCTATACCATACTGTTTTTCAGCAACACTACTCGTAATTGCTTACATGTACATAGAAACTTTCATTGAAATATGTCGGATCTTCTGTCAAAAATACTTTCCGAAAAAATTAACTGCCAGCCAAGAAGATAATGTTTGGGTTTGAAATGCTCTTACAAATATAATTTTCATAAAGAAAAGGCTGTATGTCAAAAATTATAACAGGTGTTTTTGGATAGAGAATCCTGCAATGCAAATACGATTCAATTCATGAGTCACTTTGTAAGGACAGATGTTTCTGTTTGGTAGCACGTAGAAGTTTTTGCCAAGATGGTGATGTGATATTCTGTAATGATGTTGACTCTTTGTTTAAGGCTTTAGGACTCAAGAATGACGTTTGTTTATAGACTCTTCAAAGGCCAGCTTAAAAGCACTTTTGTTACTCAATGGTAACAAGCACCCTTCGATTCCTGTAGGATATGCTGTTCGTATGAAAAAAAACATACTAAACCTTGAAGCATATCTTGTTCAGTATTGAGTATAGTAAGCATTCTTGGCATATCTACGCCGTCTTGAAAGTGATTGCCGTCTTAGTTGGATTGCAAGCAGGCTACACCAAGTTTTGTTGTTTTCTGTACCAGTGGGACAGCAGGGACAGAAAAAATCACTACATCAAGAAGGTGTGGCCCAAGCGACAGTTCCTCGTCCTGGGTGTGAAGAATGTAGAGAACGAACCAGTAGTTGCCTCAGAAAAAATTCGCTTGCCTCCATTGCACATCAGATTTGATGAAGAATTTTGTTAAAGCGATGGACTGTGGAGGAAGTGTATTTTAGTACTTACATCTGAAGTTTCCAAAAGTGAGTGAAGCAAAAATTAAGGAAGGCATATTTGTTGGGCCTCAAATTAGACAACTAATGAAGGATGCGGTGTTTGAGAGTAAACTGACTAAGAAGGAAGCCGCAGCATGGACATCGTTTAAGGAGTTAGCAGAAAACTTCCTCGGAAATCACAAAGCTGAAAACTACAGGCAAATCGTCAATAAATTGCTTAAAGGCCTACGAAACCATGGGATTCAATATATCGTTGAAAATCCATTTCTTGCACTCCCACTTAGTATTCTTCCCTGAAAAATTTGGATCAGTAAGCGACGAGCTTGGTGAACGGTTCCATCAAGATATCTGGAATATGGGAGCTTGTTACCAAGGGAAATGGAATCCAAACTGTTAGTCGACTATTGTTGGACATTGAAAATGGATATTCCTCAAGCCAAGCACAGTCGACAGGCCAAGTACACAAGAAAGTGAAGGTTTGTAAGATTTTAATATATCTGTGTAAATACTGCAAGCTGAATATGATTTCCTAATGTATATAATAAGAGTTACTACGTTGCTCAAAAACAGGGGGATTGAAAAAAAACGGTTAACAGATTTGAAATCAGTGCACAAAAATACATATGTATAACTCTTTCTTTCTCAAGCAACATGTTTTTTTTTGTTGTCCAGTGTTATTATATAAGGATTGAGAGATCTTATTTAATTCATAAGAATTTCATTCCGTAATTTAAAATAATTAGTATTCGATGGTTCGCTAGTTAGGTTATATTATTAGCTCTCTAGTTAGATTATAATATGAGTTCGCTAGTTAGGTTATATTATTAGTTCGCTAGTTAGGTTATATTATTAGCTCTCTAGTTAGATTATAATATGAGTTCGCTAGTTAGGGTATATTATTAGTTCGCTAGTTAGGTTATATTATTAGTTCTCTAATTAGGTTATATTATTTACGCAGCCACCAATTAATATCCTGTCTGTCCATCATCAATATATCCTTATATCATCATCAGACTAAAGAAATAATCGTTGTAATATCAAAAGCTTACTTTATTTTGGCTATTTACAAATAAGTAGTTTAGTCGTCCAGATAATTTGAAAAACTGTTTGTTTCTTTTGAAGCTTGAAAATATAAACGATCACAAACCTTCACATTACGTGCAGTCCGTGCTGCGAGGAGCAATATATTAAAAAAACAGTGGTAAAGCTGTCTTAGTCTAGTATTTAAGATATAAGATTGAAGGCCGAAAACAATTCGTTACAGTCTTTCTCGTTTCGAAGTAACACGAGGGCTATTTTGGATCTGATCTCGTAAATTTGGCCAGTGAGAAAACGAGAGAATTTATGCAGTACAAGAGAAGGAAAGTTCAAAAAAATTAACTTAACAGAAAGTACTTGAAAAGTAATCTGTCGCAAACCCTTATTTTTTATTGAAGTTGCGATAAACAACTTTGACATCAATGAAACAAAAGAAAAGAACTGATCTTAAGTTTTAGCAACATTTCTAAAATAATTATTCTTCAAATCAAATAAGCCATGAACATCTAATGAAGTTCTTTATTTCAAAAAAAGTAGCACTTCCAAGTGATAAATATAATAACAGTAATTTTTTGGAATAATACCAATTCTTTTTTGTAAAAGATTACATCTGACGACTGAACAAAATAAGGCATCTGTTGTTTCCAGCTAATTCCTTCCTCATCTCAAAATTTCTATTTTAAAAACTTGCGTAAGATAATGTTCCATTATAAATCATTGTTTTATTTGAAAGAAGTAAAGCACATATAAATAAATTAATTCCTAAAAATGCAAAATACGAGATTTTATTCTTTGAAAAGAGCTCATTAAAATTTCCGTTTTCTTATTTTATTCAGGTTCTTTTTTGCCTAAGCTTCTAATCAAAATTAAAACAAATTTTATCATTTAAGCTTCTTATCAGATGTTATTTTTCTTGGAGATAAACAAAGAAAAAAATGTGTTATTTTACAAACGAATCTTTTAATAAAGAAGAAGGATTTCTTACTATTTCAACTCATTGTTCTGCAATACAGTTGCTTACGAAATTTTATTTTCTTTATCTTTAAGTTATTCTTTAATCTTTTTCTAATCGTTTAAAAATCTTACTAGATATAAACAGAAATCAAAGATCGAAAACGCATTTCAGTAGAAAAATAGAAATAAAAGTAAATTTGTATTTTGAGAATGATTTTTTTTTCTGGAAATGTTTTCCCATTTATGTATATTTATTTCCATTTAAAAAATTTCTGCTAAAAATATCATCATTAGAAATTTTTTCATGGAATGCAGCTGGAAAACAGTATGACTTTCAAATGCTACCAAGCGTCTTTTTAGTAAAGAATTAATCTCTTACATATGTTTTTTAAAATAATTGTTCTGATTGTAGCTTTCATTTAATGGTCTACAATTTTTTTAACTATTAGTTATACTACGCACTTTATTTACGCGTACTATTTGTGAGTTTTTCTGATTGTAGCTTTCATTTAATGGTCTGCATTTTTAATTATTAATTATGCTAAGCAACTTAGCTATACGTACTATTTATGAGTAAAAAAATCTAAGAAGAGAAATATTTATAATGATTTTAAACTCTGTGTGACAACCATAGAAATCCTGCAAACTGAACTGTAAATAAATTTAAAATAAAACATTTCTAAAAACTAATTATAATAGAGATGTTGAAATAGTTCATACATTAAATCCAATATTCTTTCATTAGAAAAGAAACATCTAATATTTTCAAAATTATATGTTCCTAAACAAATCAAATAATCCTCAAGTAGTAATTAAAAGCCGATATTCTATCATGCATAATCTTAAACTGGAGAATTATTAATGAAAGTATCTAGTTTTTTTAATGAAATAAACATATAGAGATTACAGGCAGACATGATGCAAAAGTTAAGAGAAATATTATCCGTAAAACGAATGTGTACAACCTAGAATATTCTTTCCGCTAATGAACCAAATAAATATCAGATGAACTGATCTTGCTAGTAATTAATGCACGCATTCGGTCGATTAACCCAGAGAAAAGTTGAGGAGTTTAATACTTTGAAATATTTCAATTCAAATGTTCCAGACACCATTGAAACTTTTCATTGAGAATTCTTACTTAAAGGAACTTTGTTTTAGTTTCTTGGAAGGTGTGTGTTCACGTAAATTCTGGTGATTTTAAAAGATTGTGTTTTCAAATTAATGTTTCTCTTTGACTGAAATTATTGCTTATTCTGCAGATATTCGCTATAAATAAATGACTTGACTTAACTGCAAAATTATAAATAAAGATTATTTTGGATAGAGGAAATACTTTTAAAGGCTTAACGTGTGAGAATAAACGAATATTTTCAATAATATGAAGGCGTTGAAGCACATTTTAGTGATATTACATCTTCTGAATTTGCTGCAGAGAGTAACATTCTGAAGCTCAATAGTTTCTTAAGTGGCTTACTCTTCACATAGCATCGAAATTAACCCTCCCATGCCGAGCGAGGCGGTCGTAGGGGAGTCCAATTATCCTTGCCAACCACAGCCCATTTCCGTGCGCCTTAAAGGAAGGTTATAGTGGTGGGTGGTGTGGAAAATGACCACCCAGGTTGGGAGAGTCCAATTCACGTCTCTTCCTCCCAAAACTCCCTGCTTTAAAGGAGCTAGATAAAAAAAGTCGCCTCGGGATTCAAGAGTTAATGAATTCGTATATTGTTAGTATCAGACTCAAGAGCAGATATATGTTGTAAAGTATCGATCAACAAAATTTTGATTAAATTTCTTTAAAGTAGTTAAGTGCATGTATGCGGGGAAATTACTAACTCATATACAATTTTCGATATTTATAGTAATTTTGAATTTTGAAACCAGCCTGAAATAAGGAAATTGCGAAAAGGGATGGATCAAATTTTCTTCCTTGGTTTATATTAGCGATATGGTGAATAGCTACTTTGAGAGAACAGGTTTGATCATCCGAGCTATGTAACTAGTCCCATAATTATACTATTTATTTATTTTTTCATAAATTGAGCAATACTTATGGCACACTGTTTTAACCCGTTAACGCCCGAATTAAGGCATAGATTTCACCAATTTTTTTAAATCATGTTGGAAACACCAAGATTAAGAGAAATGCATTGTAAAATTGAATTCATATAAAAAGCATTTTATGGGGCGCATTTTTATTTATTTATTTTTGAACAATTGTATTAAAATTGGTAGAAATTCATTTTTAAAAACCTTTTTGCATAAATAGTAAGGGTTTTTAATATATAGTAAAAAATTAAGAAATAAAAATGCTTTTCCTTCCATGAACTCAAAATAAATCAGAAGACAAATAAAAAAAATTCAAAATGACGACATTTTGACTTTAAAATCTAGCTAACTGGAGGTGTATGTCTGTTGAAAACTGTTTAGCAGTATCGGAATACCTATTGACTTCATAGGAAAAAACTAAAAAGAAACAGTGGAATGCATTCGATATAGCCATGGAATTAAAAATGACTTTTTGCTATTTTTTAGTGAGAAAAAACAGAGGAACAATTATTTTTACTCTGTCTTTATCATAATGGTCCAATCACATTTCGGAAATATTTCAAAAAAGTAAGATTTCAAAATTCTCTGAGACGTAATTTATTTAAATATAAGAGGGAATCTACTTAGAAAACCCAATCAATAAATGCTATTTATCACTTGACAGTACGAAGTGGAGTTTTAAAACATTTAATTAAGGGAAATTTCAATGTGTTGCAGATATGTTTCGTTATACAAAACAAAAATCTTTCATTTCAAGAAGGTTTATTTGATAACATAAACCTTTTATTTGATAATAAGAATCATTAGTACATTGCAGAGCGTTTCACGAGATATTTACTGCATTATTTTCGAAATTAGGACGAAAGATATTATGTAGGTTGTATATACACTGTAAAAAATATCCGTTTTTTTCCCGGACTTTTTCCGTATATTTGACGGTTGAAAGCTGTTTTGTTAACAAAACGGTTTTTCACCGTTTTCCACTCCAGCCATAAACGGTTTAAAACCGTCAATTCAAATTCTATTTTTCGTCATACGGTATTGCTTTTCGTGCGATATCTTTCCGTTTTCTTAAATGTAATTTTATTGCATTCATTTCATGTTTTTAATAGAGTTCCATCTCCGCTGTTGTTTACACATGTTGCAGTAACCTGTTGTCACTCATGAAAGCTAACCTTAAAACGCGTGTTCTGGCAATAGTTGATTTTCACACCACTAGGTGGCGCCACTAGAGCTATAGTGACTTTAAAACTCAAATAGATTATTTTTACATCATTTTATGAAGTCTCCGGTGGTCTACTGGTTAGAGCGACTGCCTTTTATTTCTAAGAACGCGGTTTCGATCCCCGGCTCAGAGGAGTTAGAAGTTTTGGCACCATCTTGCATCGAAATCGTCCAAGTAAGTTCAATTAAAAATTACATTAATTTAAATCAATAATTACGCCTTGATTAATTAATATTCCTAATTGATAATACACATCAGCACAACTCAACTCGAACAGAGGGAGAAAAACAACTCAACTCAGTCGATGACGTCACTTACTTCGATTACTTTATTTTTACGGAGAAAACTTGATTTCATACGGTAAAAAACCGTTGTGCCTACGGATTTACTCCGTAACTTTTACGGTTTTGCACAACCAACCCAGCTGCCAGTTTAAAACCGTAAATTTTACGGGATTTTTTTACAGTGTAGACAGCAGATCCACCAGAAGTTTCATGATGTTTCTTTGATGACAATAGCGAAAGAGAAGCGCGATTCAGAAATTTATATCTACATCCTGCTAAGAAAAACATTAAACTAATCCTAGTATCATTGCTCCGAAGGAAATTAGATTCCGCAAAATAATAAAATAAATTATACGTTTCAACAAAAAAAATGTTTGAACATTAATTAAAGCACCTTTTATTAACAGATCAGCATTAACTTTAAGCTCAATTACAATTGCAAAGATTAACTATTCTTCATTTGAAATGATACCAATTAATAATAGCGGAAGTACGATTCAAAGTAAAAGAGTAGAACACACAAAGATTTAACCGACATCTAAAATTAAAATTAAATAAATATCAATTTGATTTATATCGATGTCGATTTCATTCACCTTCGATACCTGCGATAGATATTTTAATTTTTGATTGCTTCGCTCAAAATCAGCGAATATGTTTGCAATTTTTTTTTTTTCGTTTGCACATCGTACAAAATTAACTACTTCAAGTTTTTTCATTTATTTATTTCAAAATTTCGACTAAAATAATAATCATCTCAATCCTAATGTTTTGTATCAGATATGTTTACTGTTTACGACCAAGACATTAAAAAATCTGTATTTCCTTTACATGATACCTTTTAATATATTTTTGTAGAATTTAGAGACACTTTTGACGATGTATTTTTTGTACTCTCTGTATTTTTTTGCAACTGTTAGAAATATATACAACTAGTTTCATGTTCATATAAAATTTTAGGATAAATTCAGTTATTTTTGAATTTACTCTATTCGAATGTACACGATATATATATATATATATATATATTTCATAATAGACCTATTTCCTCGAATGAAATTCAAAAAATAGGAAATTATTTTAGCTATTTGGATAAAATAGATTTAGCTTTCTATTTATAGTTATGCTATTATATATATATATCGATATATATCGATTATATTAGATATATTCTGTTCTGTTCTCAAGTAAAAAAAAAACCTTGAACATTTCTCAGGAGGTTCTTTCATTCATTTTAAATCAAATTCTTTCGCTAAATGCAATTTGAGCTTCAATTTAAATTAAAATAACATTATCAATCGAGTTTTTCGAAATAGGTTTTCAATTTAATTTTTTTCCTATGAAGTCTGTTCATTTTATTGAATTTAAAAGTTCTAGGAAGTATTTTATTGTGTAAGAAATATATTTTAAGAGCACAATTTGAAAAGTCTTAAGCAAATCACAAGCCTAATCCCCTATTTCATTTTAGAGCATATATCCAAATGCATCTTCGAAATATAGATGATTTAAACTCATTCTTCATACTCTAACTTTACTTCCTCAATAAAATCCTTTACCTCTGCCCTTATTTTCTACTAAGCAAGTTCTTATTCTATATAAAGCAGATTATTTGAGTAGAAATGGCTAATATTCTACGCTATTTTCTCTTAAACTTTTTTAAACAAGAGTTATTTGCAGCCTTTGATTTATTCATTTATGACATGTATACTCGAAGGATAGTTGAGCAAAAATTCAGAGCCAGGGAGTGAATTATTTATGTAGTATTTAAATAACATTTTGCATATTTACTGTTTTAATTAAGACTTTTCATTGAAATTCGCAAGGAAATTTTTTTAAAAAGTAGTTGAACTTTTCTTAGGTTTTCTCATTTTATATTCTGAAAAGAGAAGCTAATTGTATGGAACTTGATTTAGAAAGAACATCTTTGTTTTGAAACAATTTTGAATTTAAATATTCGAAAAATTTCTTTTAATCAGAAATACCGATTTCCAAAACTTGAAGCATTTTTAGGTATTTCTTTTCATATTTTAGGAAAAAACGCGCAAATAACTTACTATCTTTATTCCTTATTTTATGATTCAAATTTTACTCCCTTCAATTATTGTTTAGTTATCTATAACCTCTTTGTATTTTTTATTTTTCTTATTTCTTTGT
>BGPR01014787.1:0-19700 GCA_013235015.1 Araneus ventricosus
AATTCGAATTTTACACCAGCATTGTAGATTTCTACTCTATTTTGGACAAATTCCTTCTAAAGGAAGTCTATCTGCTTGCACGTCCATTTCCATGTGAATGTGGTAACTTAAGAACGCAGCTAGCTAGATGGATGAAATTTGACGTATAGCTTTATAACTAGAAATGTAGATATGTGTCAAATTTTGTACCATATCCACCTGTGGATTTAATATCCGTAGACGTGTATTGGTGAACAGGATAACTCCAAAACACAAATAAGCCAGATAAACGAAATTTGATATGTTGTTTCGACACCTAATAGTTAATCTATATCAAATTTTGGACCCTATCGATCGAAAGGAAGGATTTTTAAATGCGTCTTCGATTCTCTTCCCTGCACTAAAACTTCCCTGCTAAACACAAAACGCAACACCATATTGTGTAAACATGCCAGAGGGTCTAGCGAGCATACTCTTGCTGATTAGTTCTTTCCTTATGAATGTCCAAATAATTGACAATTGACTGCTCAAAACCATTAATGTACATGCATAAATTTTCAGGTTCGCGTGCTCTTTAAACCGAGAATATAGTTTTAGCACGTAATAACATATGTACGAAATGGTATTATGACACTATTAGATCTCCAACCAACGTCAGGATACCAGAATATATTGAATTTTCTCCGTTATAGAATTATATATATGTGAATTTTAATTTTTTAATTCTTATACCACTTTTAACGACACCTTATTTTAATTACTTCTACTTCTATCGTAATAAGCTCACTACAACTTTCTTTTCGAGTCGCGAGTCGTTCCGGGAAAATTCCCTTCTCTGGTTACTTAAGCGTTCTGCGCATACCTGTCTGTCCTTTTTTTGACTCCAACATGTAAGCGAGCAACAACGTCGCGCTGCTTCGCGCGTTAACTCTGGATTACTGGCCATGGAGCTACGTGAAAACTGAATCCTTTACCCATAAATAAATATCTTCAATGACTGAATAAAAGAAGATTGACTCAACTAACGTCTTTTCCTTGACTCAGATATTCGACATTTAACTTTCAATCAAGATGTTACATATATATAGAGGAGCAATTTTTTTTTTGAGTATGAATGTATGCTTTTTTTTTGTTCTTCATGCGCACCCAGACCCTTTGGACTTTCCGGGACCAAATTTGGCATAGTGATGAATTAGCAAAAGAAGGAGCTAACGCTATAAACTTTTTTAAAGAATTCTAATTAAATTTTTATCTAATTTATTTTAAGTGGCAAATTCGGGCGTTTTTTGCCTATTTTCTTATTTATTATTATTCAAATGCGCGCAAGAAGAAAAGTTATGTTTTCGGTGTTTAATTTATCAGTTCTGGCGTTTTTAATTCTTTTAAGATTTATCTCTCTTTATATGTTATTCTTTTTGAGCCTATTTTTTTCTTCATTATTATTTACATACGCGCAAAAGAATTTCAATTCCTGGTTTTTAATTCACCAGTTCTTGGATTTTATTTATTTATTTTTATTCTTTTTGCGCCGTTTTAAAGGAAATTTGTTGTATTTTTTTATTTGTTTATTTTCTAATTTGTTTTATTTTTCTTTGCAAGACAAAATATTATGCTATCGAGTTTTAATTTAAAAACATCGGAAGTATAGTTGTTTATTTTAAAGTTGCCTTAATTATTATATAGTATATTGTTTAAAAGTTTAGAATAAATTTTCTTTTTCCTAACTTCTCGCGTTTTCGTTCAAACCATGCTAAAGTAAGGTAATAAAAATCTAGAATTGAAAGTTTTAATCCATCAAGAAAGGATTCAAAGAAGATTTAGCTTTATTGGTGAAGCTTAGAAACTTATATTTGTAAGGAAAAAAACGGAGGTGGGCATATGAAAAAATGAAAATCCCGAGCAATCAGATATAATATAATTCAAAGGAGATTTATTTTCACTGGGGAAATTTAGTGATAACATTTGTATGAAAAACAGGAGGCTGGCATATGGAAAAATAAGTATCTCGAGCAACTCTGGATTATCAGCTATAAAAGATATATGCTTAGATGAGTCGTTCAGAAACCAACGCGGATAAGACAAGAAAAAAAATTGAGAAAATTCATGTTTTTTAATACAATAATTTTTAAAATGTTTGCTTTATTAATTTGATTAGTGAAAGTATATAAAGTCTTCTAATGAAGCAACGAGTGAATCTTTTAATAACTAAAAATAATGTTATTAATTCCATCAAAATTTACAAAAACCTGAAGACATCAAAAAATGGACTTAACCGCTTTGTCTTCTGGGCAACTCGGTTAAAAGTGACGCTTCGATTAATTCAAATTTAATTTTTGGCAGCGAAAAGCATCTAGAGAGATGTTGAAAATTGCTACAAAGATCGATTGGGGATAGTCATATTCCATGATAACTTCATTTGTAGCAATAATAAATCTATTTTATCTTTTCCAAACGATTATGAACAGTTCCGTATTTTTATTTTGTGTTATGAATATTATGCATATTGCATATTTTTTTCATTTGAATGTCTATGAAGTATAGTTTCATTAAGCTTTAAATCAATAATGACAGTTAAAAATATATTTTTTATTTTTAATTCTTTTCTTTAAAGGAGGGCGTAACAGGAAAACACATTCGTTTATTTGAAGCCTTTGATAAGAAAATGAAATAAATTCCACTCTTTATTCATGAAAAAGAAATGCAAATTCTTAAGTTAAAGTTTAATGAAATTCGATAAGACTGCCATACTCAGAAGCAACTAGATTAATCTGGAAATTGAAAGATGCACCATAAAGATATCCTTCACATTGAAAATATGTTTTGAGATTAGTATGTGATTCTGGAAAATTACTGAACAAATTAAATTAACTTTTATAGTGTCTTCATTGAATTCACTCAAATTTTAAATTAAGTACGCGGCCAGCATCCACTTTGGTCCGCACTGCCCCTGCCCCTCGCTGCTTCGAGGCTCTCAGCCACTACTTTTTTCAGTTTTAAATACTGAATGAAGATCAGTGGAACAGACTATAAATAATAACAGACATCAGATTCCTTTAAAATTGTAAAATCTTTCAATGAACCCCATCTAGTTGTAACTTTTTGTATAACTTTATCACGAATTTCGGCATGAAAGTCTTCAGATCCATAAATAAAAAAATAAATACAAAGTCTTCAGAATGGTATCGCCCTAAATAAACAGTTTATATCACCTACAATAGATATTTTACAATATTTTTGACACGCCATTTTGAAGCAACTTTTGGGATTATTGATGAAAACAAAAACGCTTCGCAAAATTAAAATATTTATTCCTGAAATAACTTCGTTCTCTCATTTAACAACGCTTCTTTCTTTAAAAGTTTTTTAAGAACAACTAATTTTCTTATTGCCAGTCTGATAAAAATAAATTTAGAAAGGAAATAAAATCGCCTGCTATTAATGTTAAATTAAATTGGAAAGAAATGCAACAGAACTGCATACAAATGAAAAATACTATTTTAAACAAACGAAATTAAATTGAAGCGTAACATTCTGATTCGTTAGTTATTTGAAAGAAGTGGCGTAATAAATTGGCGAAATCAGTCCAGTTTTCAAGTCTCAGGAACACGGTACTATTTTGCAAATAAATCTCCGTTATTTCCGTTAATATATTTCGTTTATTTTGCAATACCTCTCAAAAATTAAGGGTGCTGGGCGAAAGACGACCCTTGAGGACATATCTAGACGCCATAAGCTTTCATATGAAATAAAAATTGCCAAATTCCGTCGAGTGATTGGGGCTGGCGAACTTTCTGAAGGTTTTACCAAATTATTTTAAATATATATACTAGCCGACCTCCGGGCGAGTTCGTGGCGATCACCCACTTTGATTAACACCACCCCTGCCACCTCGCTGCTTCGAGGCTCTCGGCCACTACTTTTTTCAGTTTTAAATACTGCATGAAGATCAGTGGAACAGACCATAAAACCATAGTAGATTTCATGTTCTTTGTAGACAACAGAATCCTTGAAAATTGTAAAATCTTTCAATAAACTTCAAGTAGTTGTAATGTTTTGTATAACTTTTTCTCGAATTTCGGCATGAAAGTCTTCAGATCCAGAAATACAGAATGAAATCGCCCTAAATAAACAGTTCCCACCACCTACAGTAGGTATTTTACAATATTTTTGACATGCCATTTTGATTCAACTGTTGGGATTTATATATTTAAAATAATATGGTGAAACCTTCAGACAGTTCGCCACCCCAACCACCAGATCGATTTCGATAATTTTTATTTCATACTTATGACATCTAGATTTGTGAAAAAGGGTCGCCTGCCCACCACTACCCTCAATTTTCGAACGAAATCGAAAAAACACTTCTCCTTTGTATATTGTCTGTGGGTATACCTTGTAGAAATCCCCCAGCCCCAACCACCATACCTATTTCAACAATTTTTATTTCATATGAAAGCTTATGATGTATAGATATGTCATCAAGAGCCGCCTGCCCCTATCCCCCATTTTCGAACGAAATCGAAAAAACATATAGAGAATGTATGGTGGAGAAATGTTTTTTTGATTTCGTTCCAAAATTCGGGCGGTGATGGGTGCAGGCGACCCTTCATTGCAAATCTAGACCTCGTAAGCTTTCATATAAAATAAAAATTGTCGAAATCGGTTAGGTGGTTGGGGCTGGGGGATTTCTACAAGATTCTTCACCACAGACAATTAATGCACAGTGGAGAAGTGTTTATTCGATTTCCTTCTAAAATGGAGGGTGGTGGTGGGCAGGCGACCCTTGATGACATATCTAGACGTCATAAACTTTCATATGGAAAAAAGATGTCGAATTGGGTCGAGTGGTTGATTCTGGCGGACCCGGTGAAGGCTTTTACCACATTGTTTTAAATAAATAGAATCAGTTTTTGCATGCCAAACATTCCCCAAATACTTAAACAATCTGATCTTTATTTTTAATTTCAGTGTTGTGTTAATATTTGCATGTAAGAACGGAGCTTCTTATCAAAATTTTTATGAGAGAAGTGTATAATTTAATAGAGGCAAAATATTTTGTCTGATAATTTCGCTTTCATAAGTTTCATTTATGAATCGACAAATTTGTTGTGCATTGGTATTTATTTCAAGCTTATATAAACAAGGATACTCGAAACACATTTGCCTTACATAATTTTAAAAATTATACTTAAAAAATATTTTGGAAATAAATAATTTCGACCTTTTTTTAAAGGTTACTATTAACTGATAAAAATGAAAAGCATTTTTATTTTTTAAATTTTGGAATATGTTTATTAATCCCATCTACAAGGAAATAGAATTAACTAAGAACTTTGGAACCTTTGAAAATAGAAAATATTAAAAATAGAAATGAGCCGAAAACTTTTCAGAGTTATTGAAAAGTTTTATTAGTTTCAAAGAAAAATAAGTTTTATTAATTAACATTTTTTTATTAATTTAATTTTTAAAATAGAATCGAAAAAAAAACAGTTCAGATGCACTTAACCCCTTATTTACTGACGGTCCTTAAAAGTATTTATTTAACCACGCTTATATCTTCGTAATTTGAACTTTTTTCCTGACAGTATTCACATAAACACGGCGGATGTAGTTCCGTCAGCTATCAGTAGACGGCAGATGATGACAAAAATTAATTTTTTAAATTATCAATCAAATTAATTAAATTATTAGATTAATTAAATTAAATTATTAGTTTTATTAGTTTCAAAGAAAAATAAGTTTTATTGATTGTCATTTTTTTATTAATTTAATTTTTAAAATAGAATCGAAAAAAACCAGTTAAAATGCACTTAACCCATTATTTCTCGATGGTACTTAAAAGTACTACTTTAACCACGCTTATATCTTCGTAATTTGACCGTTTTTCCTGACAGTATTCACATAAACACGACGAATGTAGTTCCGACAGCTAGCAATAGACGGCAGATGAAGACAAAAATTAATTTTTAAAATTCTTAATCAAATTAATTAAATTATTTTATTTAATTAAAAAAGTTTTTTCATCTTTCCTTTGATTATTCTGCATTAAAACGTATCTAGTGGTACCAAAATAAAATCGAAAAGTTGCTGGTAAGTTAATTCGGTAAATAAAGGGTTTAACCCAAAAATCCCGAAGGAAACTTTTTGCATGCAGTTATTACACATGCTTAAGAAACAACGTAAAGAGTTGTTGCGTATACGTCAGAACTTGAGATTAAAAGAAATTAACAGAAGCAAAATACTCACAATGAGAAGCTGTCTAAGCAAAAGACACACATCGCGTGAGAGAAGCTATGCTCATGAAAACAGATAGATTAATTTCCTTTTATTGAAGGCAATAAACACAAGCATTCATCTAGAAGTTAGAATGAACTTTCCTCTAATTATCCTCTTATCGTTGAAATAGCGGGAAAAAATATTTGTGTACACTTCATTCACGTTTCCCAGCGGAAGAATTTGTTTACTATCTTTAGATAATTTCAGTTGTGCAATCATTTAGGTTTCTAAATTTAGCCGAAAAGACAGTGTTTTGAAGATGAATCGTTTCATGCAGAATATCTTATAGCTATTTAACTCATGTTTTGAATGAAAAGATAAATCACGCGATAATTTCAAGATTCTAAACAAGAACCGTGATTTAACTGAAACAAAGAACACTGTTGTTCTAAGTCTAATCAATTTGATAAATTACAAAGCAAAGAAATAATCTTTCAAAAATTTCCCAAATAACCATGAAAGAAAGTTGTTCACAAGAAGAAATGTTTAGAATACATTTATACTTAGGAATATTAGCAGGTAATAAACTAAAAAGGAATCTCTTATTTTAGATGAAATCCTCCTCATTAAACTTCCTCCAAAATCTTGTTGGAATCAAACACGCTTTTGTTATTTCATTTTTATTTATTTCATTAATGAAATATCCTGTAAGTATCATGTACACAATTCGTTCTAACCCAGCATGCATATTAAATAACCGATTTTTGAAAAGAAAATCAATCTGTTTCTTATGAAATATATTTTTTACGGAGTCATTTAAAGTCTAATTTGTAACATTCACTTTCTCAATGCAAATTTATTTACAGGATAGTCATTTTACATTATTTATAAATAAAACTGCATTATATAAATAAGAAAAAAGAATGGAGAAAGGAAAGGAAGAAACGAAGTTTAAGGAAAAAATTCAGTAAAAGGCGTCAAGAAATTAAACGACTGGACCCCAAACTCCTTCCAAAAAAGATCAATATCTGTTTACTGTTTAGAACCAATCCGATAAAGATCAATTTAAGAGCGATAGTCCAAGCTGCATTGAGGACTAACTCGGCCAGGCAACTTCTAAGATTCTGAACTTGTACAGGGTTTAAAATAATTTTATTTAATTTTTATTTATGAAAGGCTTAGACAAAACAATATAATTCGCTTTTAATGTAAATCGAATTTTTTAATGCAATATACTTCTAATTTCATTTCTGATGCAATTCTAATAATACAGCAATTTCCATACTTTTCTCAATGAAATGTCGCATATATTTTCAGTAAAGTTTAAAAAACAATTAAAAAAGTAAACAATTTTCGATAACAAATTGCTTATATTGTTTATATACTGATATTATACTGTAAAAAGTAAAATATCAGCATTTTTCTGATCCCTAGATTTTAGAATGAACAGTACTGTAGTCATCTGTTATCATAAAGATGTCAATACACAGTGATAGTAGCATTCATTAATGAATTAAGTTTATCTTTCAAAATGTCTTTTCAAAGCACTGCGTGTAATAGACAAATTGCCATATAAACTGTGCAGTTTTCATAGGAGTAATATTAAAAAATGATAAATTATTCAAAATTCTAGAAAAATCAATAACATGAAAACCTATTAAATTTTAGATTGCGATTAAACAATGCCGAAACATACTGTAGCTGTATACATTACTGCCGTTTGATAGTTAATTTGGAATAAAACGTTTCCTGCCGCCAAAGTCCTCATCTCTTGCAACAATTAAGATGGCCGCTTATCGCCCATATCCTGGAGGAGTACCCACAATTTGCGACTTTCAGACTGAGAAAAATGACTTAAGATCCTAGATTTGTGAGCGTCATACATGCCATCTTTAGGCGGATTACGAACAACACCCGAAATATACGAGAGAACATTTTAATCCAAAGCTGTATGAAATTTCGTTTCGTCAGCCGAAATTCCGGAATACTTAAATTGGGATTCGAGCTGAATGAACCACAAATTGGGGTTAATTTCCCAGGACGAAAAAACACGCAATACAACTCGCGCCAATTCAGATTCAAAAACCTTAGTATCATTTGGCATTTCAAAATCAGAAAAAGAAATTCATATTTGTAAGAGAAAATTTGGAAAAAAGTGTCTAACACAAAGGAAACCGTTGAAAAGCAAGCTGTCTAATCGTGAATACGGAATAATAACTTGTCTGAGATGCAGTCAAAAAATGGCTTACAAACTATGGTGGATCAGTAAATGCCAAAACTTTTTTTCATGTCGCTATACCGCTGAAAAGTTGCGAATTGGTGTGAAATTAAATGAGGAAAAAAAGTAATAAAGTTTATTGTATCAAAATCGGTCCATAATTTCCGGTGACACGTTCCCTCCAAGATTGACAAAAAAAATCACTACTGACCAAAAGTATAGCAAGACTGGTAAAATGGGACGCATTTGAAGTTAATTTGAATGCAATGGTTCATAATCAGTTGCGAAGAATCGTATGACATACAATAGTTGTCACTCACATTTTGCAATGAAGATTTTGACACGTGGGCATTTAGAGGGTGTCCAGAAATTGATGGAGAGGAAAAGGTCTTACCCGCTTCACAGGAAGCTGATAATAATTAGAAGCTTTCATCAATAGTTTTGTGTTCTATGCACATTGCTTACATGCATTTTCGTAAGGATAGCATGTATATTCGGAAAGATATAAATGTTTCTTTAAAAAATCCGAAATTTTTCCTCAGGGTTTTCGCTTATAACGTACAGAGTTTTCAACCAAATCATAAGAAACTTACAGAATACATGGCAACATGACTCGGGAAGCATTATATTAAAATTTGAAGTAAATACCTTGAATATTTGAGAAATATGATTATTAGTAATAAATAATTTTTAATTGCGCATGCGCGATACATATCGTAATTTTTCTTCCAGAACATCGAAGCCAGATATCTAAGGCAGCTTATATAAAAATTCCAGTTGAATGCCATTAAGATTTAGAAAACTGTTGGCATTACAGTGAGCAGAATTTCTGCTGTTCTCTAACAGAAACAAAATGATGAAGGTTTTTCCACGAATCAATATTTTTTAAACTTGAATCCTCGAACAGCAATATCGAATTTTGTAAAAGTTGAATATCTTGAGTACCAATGTGTACTTATAAATTAAATACGTAATTAAAATTGCAATTTGACGATTAATTCTAGAAGGTAATAAACAGATATAGAGAAATTTTAATTTTTTGAAAATTATTATAAAAAAAGTCGATTTTTGTCAATTTTTACGATTTATAAGGACGCTGCCGGAACGGAAGGTATCATTCCCTCATCGACCTTATTACTTTCTTTTTTTCCTCGTTTAATTTCTCACTAATTCGCAACTTTTCCGCGGAATAGCGACATGGAAAAAAATGATTTTTTCGGTCAATCCATTTGCTCACCCATTAAAAAACGTCAACCACCATCATGAAGTTAACATCCCTAGCCAAATAATGCAGATGAAAGATGTGCAACTAATGCAAACTGAAGGTGCGGATCATATACTTACGATACGATAATCCTTAGTCTATGGTGCGGATGGACCAAATGCAGATGGAAGTCCCCAGTGTCCTGAAGTCAGGGTCCTGGATCACCAGTGAGGGATGTTTGTACCTTAAGTCTGTAGTCGTTACTAATGTGCGAGGACTAACGAAGGTACATCTCCACAAGTCATCGCATGCTCTACTGACTTGAGGAAATCAACGCGTTTAGGTAACAACTTTTGCATACATAAAAAAAGAACTTCAATTATTATTACTGAAATTAAAGGTTAAAAACAGAGTTAAGTTAAAGAATGTAGGACTTGACATAGAAACAATGAGTTATGATGAATTGGCGCCAAGTCGCGGACGATATTGGCTTTTATACTTAACGGCGTGAAACGCAGGCGCCAAATGCGCGGCCCACGCACAAAGCGCAATTATAAATATAAGACCATGCCTAAATGGGGGTGGAGCATTGACTCCTTTTTACATGGAGATACTGATTTTAAGTAAAGAGAATTTAACCACAAACTAATTATTTTTGATTCTATAAACAACTTGTTAGTGAGATAGTTCTGAAATGACGGAAAACGATTTACACATGCAAAGAAAGTGTAAAAAGTTTCAATTTCAAAAGAATATCTCCTAGATGGAAAACAATGAATATACGGGGACTCATAAATTATTGGACCCATTTAAAAAATTAATAAAACAAAACTAATAATTTTACAACTGCGACTCTTTTCAAATGAAAGAGCAAATAAAAAAAAAATTTCAGGATAGGTGGCGTACCATTACGCCGTTCTCAAGTTCCTACTGCGGGAGATTTCCATACGCAATGACTATCGATCAGCAGAAGACAATGCGCGTTTTCTGGTTTCCTTTTTCAGTTTTTCTTGAATATCTCGAAAGCTATTCATTTTTTGTATTACAGTTGACAAAACAAATTAAAGAGCGTCAAATTCCCTACAAACACATACTTTTAGTTTTCTTCTAGCTTTAAGAGTTTCACAGATAATGGCTTTCAAAAATAGGAGATGTCCAATAATTTACGACCACCTAGATCACCGAAACGGCGCGTTTCCTATCTGAATTTTTTTTAAATACGCTCTCATTAAAAAAAAAGTGGTTGTAACATTATTAGTTTAAATTTTAATTAATTTTTAAATTTTCCAATAATTTATGACCATCCTGTAATTAACGGTCTTTAGTCTGGTATTAAAAATGACGTAATATTACCTAAAATAATTCTATTCACTTCTAAAGATCCATAGTTAATATTTTGATGAATGCATTAAAAATAGGGAACTTAAAAGATTACTAATCTTTCTTTCATGAATTTTTATAAAGTATTTATGTTCATTCCTCTATAAATGCAGAGAAATTGATGTATTTGAGACATTTTTTAAATATATTTTCTGAAACAAATTTAAGCAGATTCTTTTTCTTATTTATTATATTTTTAGTTAATTTCTGAAATGTTTGATTGTACTTTTTGATTTTTTTAACGAAAGAGACGTTCTCTATTTAATGTTTTACGGCAACCAAGGAAGACAAATGATTTCTTTTTTGTTATTTAATAGCAATAAAAATGCATGTTTGAACTACAAATGACAGTTTAATAGAACATTTACACAAATTAAAATAAAATAGATGTATTGAATACAGTTATTTTTATATTAAAATTTCTGAAAATAAATTATTAATTCAACTTATATGATATCACATATAAGAATAGTAACGAGCATTGTTATATAAGGAGCATTGTTTCCTATTATTAAGAGATTTCATAAAGCTATCTGAAACTGAAAACTTGAACAAAATATGATTTTCCAAATTGGATCTTTTCTATGAGAGGAGAGTTTACATTGGATGTCTGGCAATAATTAAGAAATAAGGAAGGTTTGGTTTTCCATGTTTGTACAAAAACCTTCGATACAGTTCATAAACTTGAATTCTAAACTGCAATATGAATTTGGCGCTCACCTTATCTGCTTTTACAGTTGTCTTTGATTCTCTTTCGTCCATATTCTCGATTCTCTGCCCAAATAAATGAGAATGCTTTATGCTAATTGAGCTGCCATCGGTAATTTCGCATCGCTGGCGCCACCTGAGAGCCCTAAAATAAGCAATTTGACCCTTATTCTCTTTCATGATATTCAGCAGTCCACCTCTGAAGAATACAAAAGTCTTCCTCCTTAATGCTTAACACGTGTTAGGAGAGAGAATTCTCAATTTATTGGCGCCACAAGTTTCTGTGGTTTTCTGAGAACTCCCATGCAATTCGGCCGGCTAACAGAGACAATATTAATTTTAATATGCGGTTTCGCAACACGGAAGTGAGCATTACGATCATAGATCCATTTGTCTTCCCAATCAACCATATTCTTAATATTCAGATTCATTTGAGGTCAATAACCAATCTAACACTTTCTTGGAAAAGTCTCGCTGGA
The DNA here is from genome assembly GCA_013235015.1 of Araneus ventricosus. Taxonomy (NCBI): domain Eukaryota; kingdom Metazoa; phylum Arthropoda; class Arachnida; order Araneae; family Araneidae; genus Araneus; species Araneus ventricosus. The sequence continues at coordinate 12,185 of BGPR01014787.1, forward strand.
CAAAGTGACTTCAGGTAAGAGGAGACTGATTTATGGAAAGGGTACAGAAAAAGTATGCAGCCGTATTCACATCGCGGCGGGCGCCACCAAGGTATTGGCGTCAGGAACACCTCTGGTGGGCCAAAAATCTGGGCGTGCGCATGCACGAATTTAGGAAAGCTCCAGTAATTAAATTGCAAGACAGGACAGTTTTATTTTTCAAACAAGTTCATTGCAGATGTAAGAAAACCATAAGTAATATTTAGATTCGGACAGAACTTATTATAATGCGGAAATAAGCACAGACTTATTTGCTTTATCGACAGTGACATCATTCCTGTAGGAAATAATTATTTGTCATTATCACAATTTTGTTAATCACTAAATGTTCTTTCCAATAATAGTAATAATAAAAAAACGCTTTACCATTAAATATGTCTAGAGATTGATATTTATTTTGATGGTGAGAAATCATTAGCAAATAATATTCCGCCGAATTTCGTATTTTCGTTTTCTTTTACGGTCGTCGTAAAAATAAGTCCATAAACGGAGCCCTCAATCCAGCTGTCCAATGACAAAGCAGATTGAGGGCTCTGGAAAAAGTAGTTCAGTTTTCTAGGAAATCTCCGACGACATATCTATAATCTTTTCTTTAATTAAAGGAAATTGTAGATAATATCTTAAGAATTTAGCATGTTAATTTTTGTTAGGAGAAATTTATTTCGTGCAGCTAATTTTATGAAACTGTACTCTTCTACAATTCGAATGAAATGAAAATTTGTTATCAGTGGTACTCATGCTAACTGCTAAATAATACAAGACGATTAGATCTGAAATCGCATCTACCATTTGCAGCAACCTACATGTATTACATTATTTAAGGTTACGGTATCAAAATACTTGATGCAGTTTAATATCATTTTATATCAAATAAATAACATTTATGTTCGTAAATGTGAAATGGAGTACAGAACTATGCTAACTTGAAAAGTTGAATTCGAAAGAAAAGCCGTTTTTTCATTTTTTTATTTTTATAAATTCTACCAATTTTAGTGTATCTCTATCTGTACCAATAATAATGGAGAATGTGTGAGTGTTGGCTCTCTACTGGACAGAACGCTGGACCTAGAGCTACGAAATTTGGCAGAAACATACTTGGGTTGGTTGGTTGATTTAGGATTTATGGCTCAAAAGCCAAATCTGACCATACTCTGCCATACATATGGTGAATAGAGGAAAAACTGGTAGAAATCTCAATTTAAGGTAGCATAAAAGTTTGGTGAAAACAAAGCTAGAACATGAAACGAGATAGGAGATGATAATTAAGCACTGAATTGACACAGGTACTAGAAAAATGATAAAATCCAATGATTTGTGATCAAATGATGAGTTAAAACAACCTTGCACGGATCAGTGCAGATTATTCCGCTTATTGGATGCAAATGGGTAATTTTGTGATTTAAAAAATAATATTTAATGTTTTTTTCACTCTTTACGAACTTTGGAATCTCAAGATGTGTGAGAATACTTAGTACTAATTCTTCAAGTATTGATCGCTCTTTATATTGCTTAAAAGCAAGATATTCGATTAAGAAATGAAGAACAGTTAAATTGACATGGCACGTTGAGCAAGTAGGGTATGATTCTACTAATAAAAGATGTTTACGTGTGAAGCGGGATTGACCGATGTGAAGGCTGGTCTAAACATACTTGGGAGGATGAAAATGTGCACCTCGTAGATATTTTTTGAAATTTTAATTAATTAACCGCTTAACTTAACAGCCCGAGAATACTTGTGCATCGAATTATCGAAATTTTAGTCTTAAAAACTAAAATTGAATCATTAATTAGTTTCATAATTTGACACAAAAAATATGTAGGATCCATAAACATCTTAAGTATCCTATGCCTTCTTAGATGAATGAAAACGACAGCCCCTTGCCAAAATAGGAGGGGTCATCTTATTAGATAGCAAAGAAAACTATTCAGTTAAGTGGTTAAACATTAAGCGAAATTTTGTCGTTTTTCCTAGAAAACTGCGAAAGATATTAAAGTACAAAGATGATTTTTGCACCATTTGAAACTTCATAAATTATCTTTTTCATGATACCAAATGAGTTACCATACAATTTTTTTGTCTAATTTCAGTAAATGAAAAAAATATTTTCAGGTATATTTTACAATAATGCATTTTATTGTTATAATTAAATTCAAATAATTCTACAGATATTTTATGCTGCGGTTTCCTTCCACTGTTGATGTCAGGGTATGAAGATTCGATTGAGTAGGCTTCCTTTCTTAAAGCATTGTTTTACTAAAATTTTTGATTTTTTTTAGTTTTGTGGGTAATTACACGTAAAGGCATGTATACACTTGCGATCAGAATGCTTCGCGGACCGTTCGAGGAAATTATTTTCATAACGAACCAACCTCGAGTCCACTTCGAACCATCAATCATCGCTTGTCAGTAATAGAGGGGGAGGGGGTTCAAACTTCGAATATTCGCAAATATACAAGAAGAATCAAAATCGAAAGTTACTCTTACCTGTCAGAAAATGACTCGAAGGCAACATTTAGAGATACTCCGTGGCGAAAGCAATATATAGATTTATTGCCGTAAGCAACATCGAAGACATCACAAGACCAACACAAAACATTCACAGCACAAAACAACCATTAGACAGGGACTGACAGTATACTATATAAACCCGGAAGTAGCGGGCAGCGCCACCAGACGATACTCTTGGACTCAGAGTTTCAACATGGGGTCTTTGGAAGATCTTAGATTCAGGAATTCGTTTATCTTCCATTTCTATCAAAAATAAAGAATGAATGACATAACAAATGCAATGCGCCTAATTTAGAGAATTGTTGAACTTACAGTTGGATTAATTGTATAGGTAAATTAGATTATATAGCCAAATTATTAAAAAATCTATATAGATATATATATATATATATTTGTACTGTGTATTAAACAATGATTTGTGATTAAATTGTTTGTCAGTTAGCATTTTTCTCTCTAAGTGAGCACTCTGTCTTTCGTGTTTTTCAGCGATATTTTCCAAAAATATTTTCCCACAAAAATGATTTTCAAAACTTATCTTTTTAATGATACCGATTTAATTGTCGTAAAACTTTTTTCTTAATTTTAACAAATTTTATAATAATACTAGCTGATATATCCGGAGTTTCTCGGGATAAAAATATTTTAAAATCTGAGTACACTAACATTTTAAACTTACTAAAACAGTTTTTCGCTGCAGCGTCTTTCGTTGATTTTCTTTCATTAGGTAAGGTTATCCACCCCCGTGTTGTCTGACCAATCGGCCAGCAATTAAACCCCTCTCTTCTTTTTTCTCCTTAGTTTGAACAACCTGGTGCTAATATAGCAGTCCTTGGTACTCCATTTTTCCCAACCAATCATCGCCACGGCGACATTAGGAGTTCTTTTATGTCTTCCTTTTCATTGCCATTATCCAAATTACAATTCTCTTCTTTTTAATGTTTGTGTGACTGATCGAGCCAACACCGCATAGTGTTCTTCTTTTTCCTCCTTAGTCCCTCTCCCTCCGGTAGGAACCGGACTTAATAATCTTCAATGATTTTACACTCATTAGGATCACTTAAATTTTTTTAAAATTAAATGGAGGTTCGCATAGAGAGAGTAATTAGTCACTGGATTTCGGTGCAAACATATTGGAAGAGGTACATGTTTCAAAATTAGCGTGGAATTAAAAATTTTGCCATGCATGAAACAGCAATGACACGAGGCAACAATAAACATGAATGAAACAAATATGTTACAAGTTACATTAACATTTAAAAATGTCGCTTGCTGAAATAAAAATGTATTGTTGCAAGCGTTCATTCGCTTTGGCTTTTTTAATTAATATCTTATTAACTAATTGCAACTTTGGAATTTAAATAGTCAAAATGGATTCCTTGGATTATTCCCCATCTTTTGGTACTTTCCACGCGTTTTTCCGTTCAGCGGTTCGTGAGAAGATAGCCTCACATACATACGTACATACACGTCGAATTTTAATAGTGTTAATTTTTGGTTTGCAACAAAATTAATTATTGTTGTAATAAAAATCAAACTAATTTTATTATATCATCAAATCGCTCAATCACGTTAATTTCTTCCATTGTTAAAGTTGTGGTTAACAGATTTTGCTTTCTTTGATACTCCAAGTAGATTTCCACTTTACGAAAGTTTGATTTTACACATTTTTAATACATGTTTCTCAACTGAAACTCATTCAACGGAACGATTTTTAATTCATTTGATAAGTTTTGTGTAGTGAAATTTTTTCTCACACCAACTTCAAATTGATTCTTTTTATAATATCATAACGGAAAAATTTATTTTCGTTTTTTTTTCTAATTACCTGTTTTAAGTTTTATTTTAATTTAGTAATCATTTTAATTTGGGATTCCATTCTTTTAGACATTTTGATTAAGAAAAAATTAAAATTTGGCCATGTGTAATCATTTAGTTCAAAACACTTAATATTAAAATGCCTTATTTCGAAAGCAGGTGTAAAAAAATTAATTACTTTTCGCATAAATTTCATTTTTCACAAAATTCATATTTTTCAATCAATATTTTTCAATAAAGCAATAAAGACATTTTAATAGTTATGTTTAATAGACATTTAAATAGTTATACATTCCGAATTAATTACCTAACAATGCTGAACAACAATTACGATAACGGAAAAATTTATTTTAATTTTGGTATCTAATTACAAATTTTAAGTTTCATTTTAGTTTCGCTATCATTATATTTTGTGTTTCTTTTCTTTTAAACGTTGTGATTAAGAAAAAATGAAAATTTGGCCACGGTAAAATATATTAAAATTGGACCGCTGATATGTTAATTTCATCACAGTTCCTTCCAGGAATATGCAAGAAAATTAATGAAAAAAAAAGGAATCATTAAAAAGTTCTAAAAACCATTGAAATTTGTATTAAACAGAATGGCGCGAAAGATGCAACAGCTTCCGATAAAATACAAAATAAACGTATTAGAATATTAACAAAAAAGGATAAGCAGAAATAACAAATAAAATGAACAGAAGAAACATATATATACAATGTATCTGGTGCGCTCAAACACAGCAATATCCAGGATTGCACTGACAAAAATACAATATTAACTAACATAATAAGAATCCATTAAAGGACAAAGATCAAACTGTAATATGCATCCAAACGTAATGAAATCGAAAAACACGGGAAGAATCCGAATGGAACACTTTATCAAAGGTCACGCTACATTGTGATTCTAAATTTAAGAGTAGGGATAAAAATTTTCTGTAGAGGGAACGAATTATAATAGTCAAACTTTACAGGAATCTTCTTTTAAATGTTATGTAAAAATATGTTTGGATTTAATTTAATTATAATATGTTTCGGTTTAGTTTATAGTTTAGTTTAATTCAGTTATATCGACGCCCCGTTTTGAAGCAACACTATTGGTATTTTGGGGAAGGACCTCGTAATTTTGAACTGCGATCGGATGGCGAAAATGTGCTTCGGGTCCCACTGCAAGGATTTGGATTTATAAATTTTTATAAGTTTTAGTAAATTTTCTTCTGACCACTTCATGATTAGAAGAAAAACGATGGAAGAAAATCAACAGGCACAAAACAAAATACGCCTTGGTTCGCAGATCTGACCTTGCAGGTTTAAGGAGGTTCGCGGGGAACGGCAAACTACACTCGAACACACCCCAATTTGAACTGCGAATATCTTTGTATTCGCCGAAAACCAACAGGATTTGGTTCGCCTAGAGATTGAGCCCTCGTGTTGCTTCAGAACAGGACGTTGAACTAAACTGAACTTGGTTCGTCTCGAATGGCTAGTGAACTGTTCGCGAATGCCTTCCGAATCTGCAAACCACATGCCAGCAAACAGTTCTGCTCACAAATGCACATACTCGCTTCAAAACTAAACGATGATGAAAAGTTTTATAATTTGTACATTTCTAAACACTATTGCTCTTTTCTGTAATATAAATGTGTATATAAAAATATATTAATTCTCTTTAAGCTTCAAGGTTTGCCTTCTTATTTTAGTGCACAAAATGTTTTATTCAATCAGTAAGCAAATATTCTCCAAAATTCTACAAAAATTATGAAACATATTTGGAATTACACACACATTGAAAACCCATCCAATGCTGAATCCTTATTAATGCAGTCTCTTCAGCGTTTGGATTAACTGTCAACATGTAATGTATTGAAAGGAGCCTGGATAGTTCGTTCATTCGAGGAATTTATCTCGAGTTTATTATATTGCATTCACCATAAAGGGTCCACCCTACAGGATTCTCGAAAGCAGAAAGCTCTATAAAGGTTTGATAGACAGAAGGAATAAACTTGGAGTAGATATATTCTTGCGAAATGCTCTCTTATGAACTAAAAGTTATTCAGTAAAACTATTATTATTACTACTTAATCAGTAAAACCGAACTCGGGTTAACCGAAATACGAGTTATCCGAAATGCCTCTGAGACCGCAAATCCGAAAAACAAGTTCTGTACTGCACGGAAATAATTGCGAAAGCGAGACTTTTTTTTGCAACGATATCCCCGCTTTTTTTTTCTTATAAGATCCCAAGAAGATCGTTGATTGATTTTAAAATTCTAAAATTAAAATTAATGGGTATTAACAATTTTAATTACGATACTGTTTTCCTGTGCCTGTTAGAAACATTGCGCCCTAACTCGCCGGTGCAAATATTGTGGCCTATGGAGGGTTAACTTGAATAAAGAACATAAGTGTAGCTTATAAGAAGAGTTTTGAATTCGCTTTACACTCAAAACATTTCAGAATTACGTACTGCAATCAAATACGAAATACTAATAGATGTTCATGGCTTTACGAAAAAAAATCTTTATCCGAAACGGCTTTCCTCTCTTTAGCTTGGGTAATTGAGGTTATTGGTATTGTAGATGCAATGGGGATTGTAACTATAATGCGATTTGTAATTTCTTGATAATTAATTGATTCCTTGTATCTGAAAATGTTTTGTTAATTTGTTGCAGTGATCACAATATCTAGAGTTAAATAAATGCCCAGAGAATTTCTCCGCGCTGTTCATGTCGGAAGGCATTGTTTAAATGTCCGAAACTGTTGCGCAACGCCTTTGCAAAGGGAATCTGTGAAGAAGTGAATCACCACTTCGCAGCTCCGCATTCCCTATTTCCATTCTTGAGAAATACCTGCAATGAAAAAGCAAGCAAAAAAAGCCATAAATATGATAAAAAAAACTGATTCCTTTTTTTTCTGCCTCCGTGTACCTGCAGTGAGGACAAAAGCGGCTTGGGAGGGAAAGGGGATTTTGCGGTTTCTCCAATGTTAACTGTATACGGATGCCCTGAATGAAATTGCTTCCTAGAAATTTGTCTGCAGGTGTTTGGAGTGTGCATCATCTTCTGCGTTATTATCTTTTCATCTGACTGCTCCTTCAGTTGACGTTGGTCATAATGGTCTGCCGAGACGTGGATGGCCATTGAGACCCCCCG
>BGPR01014787.1:19710-38313 GCA_013235015.1 Araneus ventricosus
GTAACAGAAACTGACGGTTAAAGGAGTGACGGTTAATCGAAGTTTTAGTGTACTCAGTATTTAACTTTGCACGTCACGCAATCACCTCAAAATCGCACCTGTTTCAATGATGTTGATTAATTATACCGTGCGTTGTTAAACAGAGTGAGTTTCCCTGAGGCCTGTGATGAGTTAGTTTGCTTGTCATGGATAACGGGTTGCCCATCGTACATCATTATTCAGGAACCTTCTCTGACGAGATCCTAATTTTTTGAAAGCTATGCATTTCTGTAGGCGTGGTTCTGACGTTTAATTTTCGATCAAGGTCATGGGCTTTTAGACAACCTTTAAAGGGTTTCCCCAAGAAAAACTGGTAGATGTTGCTTGAAATTCCCATTTCAAAATCGCCTTTTGTTCGAGCCGATTTTAATAATAGCTAATCATATTACATAAAATCCATTATTAATATATCTGATGCATAAAACAAGAAACGTAACATGTCTGTTATGAATCAGATGCATAGTTATATGTTTCATCGCTACCAGAAGAGTTTTATTCGCGGCGTAGTCTTTTTCATTAAACATGATTTGCTTTTCGAAATTATTAATTTTTTTCATCCATAAATCTTTTGAGTAAAATGAAATTTAAAAAAGGGTACGTTTGAATTTTTTACTAATTTTTAATTAATTAATTATTTTTAAAAATTTGGCATCTACTTTCAGAGATCATATTTGTAACTAACGAAATAAAGATATTTCCATTATTCATTTAAAGTTTTAATGAACTAAAAATATAAGATTGCACACATCTTCACCACCAATGTCAGTACGATTTCCCCGAATAATAATTTAAAAAAATGATTATAACCTTGTGTTTATAGTTTCGTATTCTTTTCTTGACATTTCAATTGCATTATCATGGTGAGACCATAAAAACGATTACACAGAGGTTATGTTACTAGAAAGGGGGAAAGGAATCTCGCATTTTACATCTAGCTTCTTCGTATTGCTTTCGCCATTTGATCTAACTGTATATTAAATACTGTGTTAAAATAATTTGTATGTATAAAAGCCTTCTTCCCAACTTAGAACAACAGAATTATTTTTGATATTTCATTTCAACAGCCAGCAGGCTCAAAGATGTTAGAAACAAATCACATGACCTAAAAAAATCTGAAAATAAAATTGTGCTCTTAGGAAGAATCGTGTAAAAAATAAGTACACCGAATGTGTTTTTCAGAAAAAATTATTACGCCACGTCTAGCTGATTGAACAGAAATTTTATTCGTTTCTCTTATAATTTCGTTTCCTTTCAAAATCTTCACGCGATTTTCCATTCGTGTTTTTCCACTTGGTTTCTTTACAACCGAACCCTATTTTCGCGTTTTGTAGTCCTGAAAGTGGTAGTAATCAGTACGACCAGAAACTTAGAAAGAAGGAAATAAAAATCACTTTGCAATCGCAGTTGAGTCTTTATTTACTGAACTTTTCTTTTTATTCTACGAGGGCATATCAGAAAGTAAGGTTCTCATCTTTTGATTTTGAGAATTTTAAGCACACAATGACGAAACTGTAGCATACTTATTTGAAGTTGCATATGAACCTTATTTTCCCGCATATTATTAATTCAAGGCATTTATCGTACCTGCAAATCAATGAATCTAAGCCTTAGTAGTGGAAATATCCGTCCTGACGTTGAAGCCAATTGCTGACGGCTTGTTTAATGTCGTCATCTGAGTGACATGTTGTGTTCAAAGATGCTTTTTAAGCTTGGAGAATAAATGAAAGTCAAAGGGGATCAAATCAGGACTATAGGGAGGATGTGGCACAATTTCCCAGCGCCTGGAATCCAAGAGATTTCGCGTGGCACGAGCTGTATGTCATGCAATAGCAGAACTTCCTGGGGCAGTATTAATATCTATACTTATAAAAGGCAATGTTTGTGTGCGTGTGTATGTCTGCGATGTCCAGACGAATCTATCGCACTTATAGCCATGAAATTTGGCACACAGGTAGTTGTGATGGTGACTAAATGCACCTCCAAGCCGGAATTCTGAAATTTAATCTATAATTTTTTTTATTTAATATTTTGTGTTGTTTTGGGTGATTTTTCGCACGTTTTTCGCCGATCCATGAAAAATAATGATCGGAAAAAAATTGATGCACCACCGAATAGAGAAAACAATTATCGTTTTAATGACGTTTGTTTTGAAAGTCTAAAGTAATTTCCTGAATTTTGAGGAATTTTTAAATAATAGTCAGTTTTCGCATGAAATTTTAAGATTTCAAAATCGAATGACTCCATCTCTCGTTCGAATTTCGTTAGCTTTTTGAAAATGATTTGAGCTAATAAAATAAACGTTTCTCCTTCATTTAAAACAAGAACGGTTAAAATACCATTTTAAGTCGATTTTTATTTAATTTTTTAATTGATGGGGTCAGTAATGTTTTTTTCGAAGGAAGATCAATTTTACGGAAATCCCGTCCCATCCAAATGTGAGCCATCTGGCGGAAAAATTAGAGCGATGGCTTTATTTGGCACCCTGCCATGAACGAGGGTAGATACGGAATATGATGAATTACTTTTATTGCTTTAGTCTGAATGAACTATCACACCGTTTAAGGTTTTTTTCTCCTTTTCGTTATTTTTTCTTTGTGCGCGTCCGTGTGTTATATTCTGATCAATTTCGCCTTACACTTCAAGCTCATGATAGACCATTTTTTAATCTAGGAGGGTCGTGGTGGCCTAGTGGTAAGGTCTCGGCTTTGGGTCCGGAGGGTTCCAGGTTCGAGACCCGATTCCTCTGAAGATCCGCCGTGTATGGGGCCTGTTGCACGTTAAATCATACGTAGTGGTCAAGCGTCCTCCCGTTGGTGTGGCGTGGAAGTTTGGAGAGGGGGGTGCCAGCTCAGGTGTCGTCCTCGTCATCTGACCGAGGTTCAAAATTACGAAGTTCGTCCCAAAATAGCCCTCGCGTTGCTTCAAAACGGGACGTTAATATAACTGAACTAACTGAACTGAACTGAACTTTTTAATCTAGGTGGAGGATAGCGTTTTGAATTATATTTTTTATAGTTTTGATTTGTTTGTTTTATGCACTTATTGATAGTCAAGCATAAAAGTTTGTTAAAAAAACACATGTTGTTTATGTTGCACATTTTGCTTTCTGTTTAATAATGATTTTCACGTTGCAAATTTTTAATACTGTTTTGGATTAAAGTACTCTGTATTGTTTTCTTACAGCTCAAATGTCATTATCGCGAAGAAAAATAGGCAGGAAAATCAATAATGTGTATCTTCTGTTTTGATTTTGTTTTCAAAACTTTTTCGTGTCATTGTGGGCGTTTTTTTTTTCATTTTGTTGAAGTCCTGATTCCACGGGCAACGCCGTGTGCGTACTGCTAGTGACAGTATATTTCGATAAATGATGCAGAGTCAGTCGTCTTTTTTTCACTGCATCGCTGAATCGAGATCATCAATATGACTCGCTGAAGATGAAGCTCGTCTCCCTCCAAAACGATGATTCTTCCATCTTGAAAATTACGACACCATTTTCTGAGATGTTTACAATCATAACAAGAATACCGTATACTGCGGTAATTTCAAGATGTATTTCAGAAAGCGGCATCCCTTTAAAGCACAAAAAAGAATTACTGATCGCACTTCTTTCGTGAACCATTCGCTAAGTCTGTTCGCCATTTAAAATGGATGTCAAATGCGCACGCATTAATTGTTCTAGACAGAATAAATAATATAGGAACTTTAACTCCTAGGAAACACTGTCGCCATCTATTCGCGATGATGTAAGCAATACACCTCAAGGGGGAAAAATAGGGAACCTTACTTTCTGATACCCCCTCCTACTAAAACGAATAGGGAACCTTACTTTCTGATATCCCCTCATACAAATACGAAGTTATAAATAGAGAAAATAAAATTTCCGTCAAAAAATTCGATTGTAAAAAATTGATAATTTTTCAAGTTTTATAACTCCTTGAGTTTGGAAAAAGCGCATTTTTGGAATTTTGTTTATGCGCTTGTAAACGCAATAACTTGAAAATGCAACAATCTAGGTAGCAGCATATGGTATTTACACGAAAAGAGAAGATTTATATAAAAATTTTGAACCAAATCCCTCAACTGTAGGATGAACTTTTCCTAAAACGTCAATTTTGCTTCCTAAATGTACAGTTTCTTCGCTAATAAGGGATACCAGTTAAAAATTTTGCTTAAGTAATAGTATGTGATCACGAGTAAGAATTTTTCTACACAAATTTGGCTCTGATTGCAGAATTAAAAACCTTTCTGATATCTGTCTGAAAAACATCTTCGGTAATTATAGCGTCTCAATGAATTTAAATAAATTACAGTGTAAGTTAGATACCTCCAATGATGTACATGAAATTCCTCAGCAAAAAAAATATAAAATTTTTCCCTCAGAATGAAAACATAGCCATTTTTTATATTCTTCAGCCAAAAGTTCAATGGACGACAGAATTATTTAAAATGTTCTTCTGTTTTTCAACGACCGTTGAAAGGACATTAAGTAATAAGCAGAACATAATTTCCTTCTGATGATATTCAACTCTTTCATTACTTCGAATTAAATGCAAATTTGAAAAGCGAACTTATGATTTAATATTTCAGATTTCGCTACTAACTTTAAATAAAACTGCAAACTTTTACACCGTAAATAAGCATTAAAATATTTCCTCTCTTCAGTTCTGTATCATTATTCGAAATGTATTTTATAATTAAATTTTTTTCAACAACTTTTTCGAATGCTGTAATTTTATTCTTTAAAACTGATTAGAAAATAATGAAATGTAATTTCGAAAAGGGACTGTTTCCATATTGAAAGGAGAGTTTATCTCTTTTTTTGTAGCGTGACTGTGAATTTGTATATCAGCTTGAAATAGATTTCACAGATGAGTCAACTTTTTAAAAACGTCAAGGTAGAAAGTGAAAGGCAGGTTTTCGTAATTCATTCATATGACCACTTTGAATGTTGCTTTGCTTTGGCAATGCAATTGATATTCTAAAGGTGATTACAGTGGACAAAGAAATGCGTAAATTCGAAACTATTTCGTAAAAGTGTTTTCCCTGAGAAAGAAGTGTAATAGAAATCATTCCTGTTAAAGCCTGTTGATTGAAATTTCCATGGCTTCATGTTAGGGCTGTTTGTTGATTAAGTAAACGCAATGTACTGATATAAAAATCACTTTAAATGTTTAAATTGTTTATTTTATTGCCCATGCCAACCCTGCTTAGCCAAAGGGTGTAAAGCATGTCACGAGTCGGCGGGAAGAAAAATTTCAATACAAATATTAGCGTAATACAATACAATATAATAGAAGTATGCAATACAATAAATTGTGTAATACAGTACAAAACAATTTATATATTACAATATAAATTACAAATGTTAATATAAATACAACAAAATGCAAGCAGCAAACATAATAAATAATAAATTATTTAGTTAAAAAATCGGTTGAAAATCCTTATTGTTTCTTAAATGGTAACCTGTCCTTTGTAAAATTTATTAGAAATATGAAATAATAAAGCTGACATATAAAATATAATATTCGTAGGTTGTTTAATGTTTAATATATTACTTTGCCAAACAGTTTTTCCTAAAGCAGCATACAGAATTTGACGAATTTTAGTCAAATTTCACCTTATTTTCTAGTTCATAATTGAACTTTCTCATATTTATACCCAAGTCAATAAGCGCAAATTACGAACTAAGCTTGCAAATTTAAATAATTATATTTCCCCCATGAAAGATTGTCCTTTTTCCCCTTTCACGAGATAGGAACATTTTAAATATTTCAAACACGTAATATGTATGTACATATTCCCACCTGCTTAAACAAGTAGTCTTCAAGTTTCTAACATCTGTGCCGAAATTATTAAAAAAAGCTGTCGCACACCTCGTTAATGACCAGTTTCGCGCTGTCATTCCGTGATGATAAAATTATTTTTGCTTCGGCGGCGTTTTTCTCACATTTATATCAATTTCCGTCAGCTTCGATTGACGGAAACGATAATTTTTGGTTTAGTATTTTGATCTTTTAGACGAGAGATAAAACGGAAAAAGTTATGAAAAAGATATAATGCACGACTTTAATCTGCTATCAAAGAAACTTCAAGGATGTCAATTAAGAGTATTTATGGCAACTTCTTTGATTATTTATTCTTTATTATGTTCTATATTTTTATTACAATTTTAAATTATTTGTTAATGTCTATTTATAAATTATAGGTTAAAAAATGTAAAATCTAATTCCTACAAATATCATATTGATTGTAAGAACAAATGTTTTTACATCCTTTTAAAGTGATTTGACGCTTAGTTAAATATTCAAAATAAAATGAAATTATTTGTACCAACGTTTTCAATAGAACATTAAAATTACATGAAATTCCGTCAGGAAGTATTTGTTCAGATTCATAGACTCAAAGATAGTCTGCGACTGTATACATTAAAAAAAATACAAAGGTGGACAAAAAAAAAATTGCACACCTTTTCGAAAATTTCATTTTGTGAATTTACTGTTTATATATCTGTTACCGGCAAAGTTTGAAATCCGGCATTCTATAGAATGCCTAGGCATTGTATATAATGCCTAAAACTAGCCGGCAATGTATGAAACGATTTATATTTCAGACATTTCCTGGGCATTCTATAGAATGCCAAATGACAAACCGGCAAAGTATGAAATAAATCACCGATTTGATTATATAAGAAATAAAGCTAAGTGCAATTTAAAATTAAATTATTTGCTTCCTTGATGTAATAAGTAGATTCACAATTTAGTTTGTTTTCTTTAATAAGAAAGGCATAAACTTTGATATGAAAACTTTCATTTTGCTTTACGAATTTTGAATAAAAGATTTTTTAATGGTACTCTTTTATTATTTTTTCTAAATAACATTTGTATTTTTGAGGAATGCACGCCTTTTAAATAATAGCCTTATTATGAATTTTTTTTTTATACTTTGCCTAAATAGCATTTGTCATTCTATAGAATGCCTAGGTGTTATATACAATGCCTAGGAAAAGTATATAATAAATCTCATATTTCATACTTTGCCTAAAAACGCCCGGCATTCTATAGAATGCCTTGTTATTCTATAGAATGCCGGCATTTCACACATTGCCTGTAACAAATCGACTTGCATTTTCCTAGAGGTAAAAATCTGTAAAAAATTTTGAATGTAATTTAATGCAATATTTAGCAATCATTAAACAGAAAAATTCTTGATTTCAGATATTATTTTTGTTGAATCAAAGTTGGAAGAAATCGGTTTGATAATGACGCGAATTCTCAACAAATCACGAAATTCCTACCAGTCATAAACACTTTATTAGCATGCAAATCCGAAATTTTCTCAACGTTTCCGATGAGTAGAACGTTGTACTTTCGTCATAAAAATTTGCCCCTCTAAAATAAAAAAAATCTTCTATTCAACAGATTACATGGCATGAAAATGTGTCCTTAAAATCGAAAGTCCGTTAAATTATGAACTGTGTTACGAACAGTATTCAAAACAGGATATAACACTTGAAATTGTTCTGGATAATGTAGATAAAAAAATATTCAATGTACGAACTCGCGTTAACCGAAACCAGGGTTGTCCGAAATGCCTCTGAAGTAGCAAATCCAAAAAACACGTATTGTACTGCACGGAAAAAAATCGCGAAGACTGGACTTTTTTGCAAAGATTTCCCCACTTTTTCTTTTAAGACTCCCCAAAAAGATCAGTGATTAATTTTCGAATGCTAAAATCAAAATGAATGGGTATTAACGATATTAATTACGATATTATACACTTGTACCTGTCAGGTGAATTGCGTCTGACGGAGGTTAACCTTAATAAAGAACATGAGCGTAGCCTACAAAGGGTATTTGAATTCTTTTCACAGTTAAAACATTTCCGAATTATGTACTGTATTTAGATACAAAATAGTAATAAATCTCCATGGCTTAACCGAAAAAATCATTATTTGAAACGGGTCTCCCCTTTTAAGTTTGGTTAACAGGGGTTGTATTGTAATTACATAACACTTACCGCAGCGTATTTAGAAGGGTAGAAAAAATGCCCCACACTTTAGTTACTTTCCCTTTGGATTTTGTTTATTCTGAATGTTATCATGGATTTGAATGAATTGAAAAAGTCCATTTCCTTTGAAGAAAACACAAATGCATTTTATATAAGAATGATAAGCAATAGAAATTGAAAAACACAGCGCTGTCTACTTAGGCTATATAAAAAGAGAGAAAAGGCATCTGAAACAAAAATAAATTAGTTTTTATAACAGTTTAGTGTCACAAACCGAAATGTATTATTTCTGTACAATGATGAAAAGATGCCCAATACTTATGAATCAATCTTAGCTAAATTATGTCCTTTAAATCCGAAATCCTTTGATTCGAGGTACACAAAATCGACCGCTTACCTCACTCTTATTCCTGCAGAATTATCAAAATTTTAATTAAGTACCTTTTTGTTGTTCAAGCATTGTTCATTTAATATTTACTGTAATTTTCATAAAATTTTGTTAAATTAAGTATGAATAATTATATTATGAGATAAAACAACATTCTCGAACCAGAAAGATTTTAGAATTGTGAAACGGAGAAATTTCGAAAAGTGTCTTTAATTATGGCCACGACGGTATTATAATCAGGAATTATCATAGCTACTTTGAGTTTACAAATAACTTAAATTGCGCAATGAGATTATTAATTTCTTATATAATAATAGCCACAATACTAGAGTAATTCTGTTAGGATTACTTTATGAATTTAAATTCTATACTGTGTGACTTTCTTGTCAAGATTCAGAGATTTCCACAAATATATACCTGAATTTCCCTTTAATTCAAAAAGCGCGTACTATTCACAAGTTTCAAAATATAATAGTATCACTTCTAAACAAAGACAAACATTATTTTTACAAAATATGATTTTGTGTAAATGGAAGCAAAATGAGCACCCATTCTATTTTGCATTTCTCTTGCGCATCTTGTATGAATTCAATCCGTGTATCCAATTATACGAATACATCAATAAAAGTATCCTTCGCATTTGAACAAACTTTATAAATGATTTCAGCGTGGCTTCACCATCTAAATAATTGTCTTCTTCATCATTGCAATTGCCTTCTTCAGCATTGCATTTGTCTTCTTCAGCATTTCAATCTTAGTGATCTTATTATGAGTGACAGTGACTTATCCTTAGAGCCACTTCCTTCAAAACTTTTGCACTCTCTCCGAACGGTGCGCTTTTTAGTAATTGAGAATTACTGTCTGGAAGTAACTCGTTAACTTTCATCGACAACTCTTTTTCTTCGATTCTTTCCGAAAGAAGAAGCAGATTCATTCATTTGGAATTTTGCCAGAACAATTTTTGTCGGTGACCTAAGAAGTCTGCTTTTCCGCCAATCCCCTTCACAGAGCAATAATTCAAGAAAGGTGGTCGGAAATGCCGAAATTACATGTAAGTTTGAACACCAGAGGTCATACGCGCGCACCTGATAGGCTCGAGGCTACTTCCTTACATTTGTTGAGCCAATTAATTATGAACCCTTTTGATGATTTCGGACCCTCATTATCAGCTCGGCAGCCTTCTGTGAGTCATGCATCTGTCGCTACCTCGTTTGATGAGAGCTACTACCGCATCACGGAGATGCACACCTGAGAAGTATTCCTGCTGAAAGAGTAATTGTAAGACTAGTACTGCTCTAATAGCACTACCTTTTAAGATAAGGATCTCAGGGTGATAGTAACCATAAAAGCCACGATGCTCTATGATTAATGATGTTAATAAATAATAAAAGGCTTGCTTATTTAAGAGAACTAATGATTCATCAGCAAGAACCCGTCTCATGTCCCTTAGCATTTGCCTTACCAGCTAGTCTCTAAAAAAGCTGAGATTAAATTACCTTCATAAAAATTTTCCCCTTTAATTTTCATTGCATATGTTTTGTTCATCTTTCTTTCCTGTCGGATTTATTTTTGAAACTACTTTACTTTAATTTATTTACTACCGCTTTTTAAGACGGGTTTGTTTCCTACTCAGATATTCTGGAACCAAATATTTAATTTAATTTATTTGGAAATTATTAGAATTTTGTTTCGAAAATTAAAAATAAAAATGGTGGCTAAAGATAAATGTGCTTTATAATTACAAGGAAATTGAATTTATCAAGGTAAATCAAAAATAATAAATAATTTAACCGATACGGTAAATAAATTTAGCTGATTACCTGGAAAGAAAAGCATGAAATCTTAAATAACACGAACATGAGGCAGTTCATCGTTTTTTTTTGTTCAATGAAAAAATTCATGGATATTGGGATTATTGTAGCGATCTACAAAAAATCCCAAAATTAGTTATTTTGGCAATATCCATTAACTTTTAATTTACTTTCTATTCAATATTCAAATAATTTTTTTTAATATATCAGAAGTAGCGCTCCCGTAATGTCAAATATTCAACATGCACTGTGTTGCAGGCTCCGCTTTAGCGCTAAATGGTGCGAACAGCTAATAGCTAATGAAAAGATTATGTATATTAGGATTTACGGTAATCTTATCACAAAAATTTAAAACGTCTTCTGGTAAATTACTGTTAACATTGTTATGTTCCGGCAACAAACCTTGCGGTCGTAGTTTTCTTGTGGGTAGCCAGGGTTTCTGGAACTCTTCTGAATTGATTTCCATGTCGAGTAAAATATTCTAGTTTATTAAAACGGAAGAAAATAAGCGTAGTTTTAAATTTGTTCATGATGTATCATCATAAGAAAATTAGTTCATTTTAACATTTGATTTTGTTCCTTCTGTATTATTACGAGATTAGAGCTGAGCTCTTTTCTTATCAATTGACTTAAAAAAAATATGATATATTTATGGAAATGCTCCGATTATTATGTTGTTATGTTTCAAACAGAGAATTTAGTTTTATCTCTCGTTTTTTTCATAAACTTGTATAAATAATTAAAAGTGGCTACAACGCAAAAAAAATGTTTAAAACTTTGACGAAATACTAAAATTTTAACTTTTAGAAAATTCATGTTACGAATTAAAATTCGATAAACAAATATTAAGGCAAGAAGCTTTCTGTTATTCCTGAAATTAAAACAAAATGCCTCATTTAAATTTGGAGATAACCATCAACCAGCAAAACAGAAGTGGTTTATCCTAACCACACCTAACGAAGTATATCATATCATGATTCCGAATATAGACGGTTTCTTGTCTAAATATGAATTTAAAGAAACATTAGGAGATCAGAATCTAAACATTCCAAAATCTTCAGATTAATTTCAAAAACAAAATATCTTAATAATTTTTTTTAAAGAAAGGCGTATCAGAGGGAAAGCTTCTGACGTCAAAGGTCAATATAATTCAATGTATTATATTTTTGTTCTAGTTCTTTCACTACTTTTGTTTGTAGTCAATTATAAGATGCATATTCGGCATGTTTAAAATCCGGAATCAAAGTAAACAAGCAAATAACCTGAAAGGACCACCTACTGAATGCCCAGAGGGTTTCGGCACAACCTGCTCACTTATTGGTCAACGTCTAATATATCCTACATGGTATAGCCAATGACGTCAAAAACATATATTTCTTTACCATGCAAAATGCCTTTTGAATGCTAATACGGGAAGGAAGTGCGTTCTTGCGAATGATAATCAAAACAATCTAGTTAACTCCTTTATCGTTTGATATATCTAGGTACAGGTGCAAAGCCCCGGGGGTGCCCCACCCCACTCACAACCCTTGTGCTCTCTTTGTTTTGATTTTTATGCCCTTTACATGTTCGACCTCTTACTGGGGTTTTCCCAGATTAAGTTTCGAAAATTCCTAATCGCAATTAATAACATCATAGATTTCAGCATCCATTAGATAAAAAATCTCAGCAGCTCACATATAAATCAGAAATGCTTTTTTTATAGCAAGACTGTAATTTTGTATACGATCAACGTTACGCAGGTGTTTTCACCATTGCTTCTTAATAATAGTCATTGCTAATATACTTCTATTTTTCATCCATTTTTATAGCATTTAGATCGAGCTATTTTCCTTTTACGCAACTGTTTCCTGTAAGAAAGGGTTCTGAAAAAATGATTAGGCGCTTTTAAAAATAAAGTACGTAACAGAACGTAAAAGAATCTACAAACCTAAATCTGCACTTCATGAATTTCAGAATAAAATATATTTTATTTTAAAGCAGGTGTTTTATGAATAAACAAAATTAATAAATAAAATATGGGACATATCTAAGTACGAAATACGCCTTCTTACTTTGGTAGCTTTAATGCTATTTTGAAGTGTGACTGAAATTCATCCGGGAGAAATAGAAATTTAAAGAAAAGAGAATAAGCGTTTAGTGTAATAGCAATAGCGAGATAGAAGCAGTATGAGGAATTTTTTCAAATGAATAAGCAAAAATACGTTTGGTTTCACATTCTCAGATATAAATTCATGTCAGTGTTTCCATCATGCATTTTCTTTATTTTTAATTTGTGCTTTAAAATGAGAAAAAGCTCCAAAAATGAAATGCATGATAGCATTCTGCTGGGAGACGCGTCATTTAAAAATAAAAGGCGCGATCTCAGGATTGTAACCTATTGTCTTCTTTGATAGATTCTTTGACGTCAAACTTAATTTCTTTGAGTAAATAAATGGCCTTTAATTATGAATTAACTTTGGAATCTGGATGAAAATCTAAAACTACAACCTATTCAGGTTTCATTGGGTTTACATGAAAACAAAGAAAACAGAGCTCATAACCGTACGCACATCCTGTTTTTAAGATATAAACAATAGATTATAATATATCTAAGTATTGAACTGAACACAGATTTTGGCCACTGTTTTTAGCAGGAAAACCGAGGAGAAAAATTAGGACAGTTGCACATGGCGTAACATTGTTGCAGAAAGGAATTGAAACTATAAAAAAGGATCAGATAGCAACTCTTAACCGCATCAAAAATTGATGTAATCAATAAAGTTCATGCAATTCCATCTAGGTAAACCATAACATGTTGTTCTAGATAACTCTTTGTGTGGTGTTACACGGCGAGATGATTTAAATTTTAGCGGTGATAAAATTACCTCGTTTGTATTTCTTTTTGTACTTCTTTTTGTACATGTGCATAGGGCCGTTAATTGTCTTTTTACAAGTAAAAAGAGGGCCTGTTTAAGCATTTCTTGTTTATTGATACTCAGTTTAGCTAGTTTAAGTGAACTTACCTCCTGCAACTGCGCTTGTTCAATTTGACTCCTTGAAATTTGAAAAAAAATTTCGTCGTAATGTGATAATGAAAAAAGATGAAAGATAGATCTAACAGAAAATCCCTTTAGAAGCCCGTTATTTGAAACACACAGGAGAAGTTTTAAATTATAAAGGACACTCATGATATCTTTATGAAGAAACATTTGAGTATGAAATTGAGAAATTTTGCGGCTAAAGGTATCGAAAAATCAGCTTTCCAATGATTTATATGTCTTGAAAATGCCTTGCTAATTTTCTATTAATTTTATCTGATAAATGATTTTCAGCTCAAAAGTTTGTGTTCTAACTTTTAAAATACAATCCAATATCCTGAAGTGAAATACCTTTCTTTTGTAAAATAAAAGTTTTGCTAAAAACAGAAACAAATTTATAATAAAATATAAAATTTACTTTAAATTCATTTCATTAAAAATCAAGCATTAGGAGGAGTACAAGAAGTACAATTATTTAAACAACAAAAATAATAATCATTTTGCTTCTCTTAATTTTTCTCATTTAAAAATCCATTATTCTGATTAATTCTCTTCTCTTTTCTCATTGAAAAATCCATTATTCTGATTAATTCACTTCTCTTTTCTCAATTAAAAATCCATTATTCTAAACAATTCTATTGAATGTGCATACACAGATTCCAAAAACGTAAAGAAAAATATAAACTCGTCTGAAATCAATATGTTATGTATTAGTTTATTTTTAATTAATATTTCATTTAACTTCATATCTTTATGAAAGGAAGTAGAATTTAAAAATTAGACATCATTATTCGTATAAAATTTTGCGTTTTTAAATAATTCTGATTTTAATTTTTAATATGATTTCTTATAACAGCAAGTTTTTTAATCACGTGTTTACTTATATGCATTAATAATGCATGTATTCCAAAAGATATTTGTTTTATTTTGCTTAAGACTATTGTTAAAACATGTTCTATATCGAAACTGGAGAATTTATAGGTTCTTGATGTATTTGTAATTTTTTCCAATTATTTGCGGTCAGAAATTGTTGAATTCCTATGCAGTTTCCCTACAGGGAGTTCTAACAAAACTGGGAATTGTTTTAAAATTTTAATATGAAAATTTGAATTATTCTTCTCTTAATTCGGACAATTCTTTTAAAAAAGAAATAAAAAGATCAATGTTCGTCATTTATAAAATGAGTTTAAAAATACTATTATTTGATTTGGTTGTTTGCTTGCATTCTATAGTAAAAATTATTTTTAAGTCACACGCACATTGTTTTTTAAATCGTCATTTACACTGGGCGATACGCAATCATTTTGACCGACTGAATTGAAATACGATACAAATTCATTTGCAAATAATGCATCATTCGCAGACCGTAGAAAAACAGCAGTAATTCTCAAGTAATATATATAGCACCACTTCATATCCCCATATCTAGAATCATAATGGTTCTTTGTAATCGGTTTGGATGGATATGAAGTGGAAGCGTACCAGAAAAAATTTATTAAAAAGAAATTTAGCAACCTAAATAAAAAGAAAAATTTTGAAATAAATTAAATAACTAAAACAAGGAAACTTAAATAATAGCAGAAGTATCCATAGTATCGCTAGAAGAGTCTCTATCAGTAGAAGAGTCCATGGTATCACTAGAAAGACTTTCTCTCTTAATGGTTTTTTTTTATTACTGAACTTCGTACTCAATGAAAGGATGAAGTAGGAGAGAGCAATTGGAAGATCTGATTTTTAAGGATCTGGACTGAAGAGCTGACTGTTGACAAGCATAAACCTAACAATTTTGTAACTTTTATTTCTTGACTGTTGATTACCAGCAACTTGGCGTAACCAAACATAAATAAGATGGGACGCAGGTTTCCTTAGATGCCAAGATTCTGTTAATGGACATTCAGTTACATAATAATAATAGTTCAGTTGCTCAAGTATTGTAACCATTCTTATGTAATATAAATTTTAGTAATGAAATGTTAACGTACTTGAAATATCCATTGGTTGCTTTTCAAGAAATCAAAATTTTAAGAGCGCACTTCAAGAATTCAAGAAAATGTGTTTTCAGTTTTAATCAGAGAAAAGTATCAGAATTCGATTTTGCAAACATCCTTAATGCACTCGTAGTGGATTTTTCTTTTCTAGTCTTGTATCGATATGTCATTTTCACTGTATGTTATAATCCAAATAATATTTGCATTAGCCAGCGTTGTCGAAATGCGTGAAATATAGTTTTACAGTTGGAAGAAGGGAGGGGTGTACCTAACGAATAGGGATTTAGACGAATAACCAAATACCGAATATTCGGCCAAATTTCAAGCCGAATACCAAATTTTTAAACGAATTTCACTTTTCACTGTAAATTAAATATTTTTCAAATTTTAAATGAAAAAAATTAAGATTAAATAAAATTGTATTTTTATTATTTGTATATTAAAAAAAATTTGATACTTTTATGTGTATTTTTTAATATTTTAAATACCTTAATTCCAATAATAAGATATGAGGAACTCTCTTTATTTTGAAATTTCTTCAAAGAAATAAAAGAGTCAGCAATGCATGACTCATTACTATGACAAACATAGAAAAAAATCGAATGGATAAATTAAAATTACTAGAAGTAAATTCCTATTTTGATAAAGAACTTCTAATAGGAAGGCTGGAATGTCCACTTAATTGATGGAAAAAAATGCTGAAAAATTTCCAAGGTTCACAAATTTAGCAAGAAAATATCTTTCAGCACTTGCAATCATTATATATTGACCGTTTAATTTCTGAAGCTGGGAATATATATGAAAACAGTCTTCTATAAATGATAAGAGACATTATTAAATGCACTTACGTTCTATGAAACTTAAAATTTTATAAATGTTAAATTATTTTTATAATAAATGTACCAGAACGCAATTCTGTAATATGCTATAATAAATATATTTAAAACAACATTTAAAAAACATTTTATCCTGAATTTATTCTGCTGAATATCTGTTTAGCATTGGCCAGACCGAATATTCGGGAAAGGGTTGAATAGGCCTGATACTTAATGTTCGCTTCATCCCTAGTATGAGTGCCTTATTAATATGAAACCAAACGGAATAGTCTTCCTTCTGAAAATGCTGAAACATTATTATTCTTGCATCATAACTTCAGGCTTTACAATGATAAATTATATGTAACTTTATCAAATACACCTATACAACTTAAAATTGGGTAAATGTTAGGAGTTGTTTGATAATAATGTACTGAAATGTAGTTTTGCAATATTCTTTGTTAAATATATTTTTAAAAGCAAATTAAAAAAAAATATTATCCGAATATATTCGGCCGAATATCTCTGCCTAGTATTCGGCCATGCCGAATATTCGGAAAAAGGGTCGAATAGGCCGAATAGTTGCCGAATATTTGCTACATCCCTAAATGGAAGTTAACCATAATTTTATAGATTTGGGTTTCACTAATGTAAGTTGCAACATTGTAGTCTGCTATAAAAATATAAATTAACTGCAGTCCGTTGTATAGAAAACAAAAATTAGTTTTAGAAAAACGCAGCATTAGAAATTTTTCTGTAATGCTTAGCGAAAAGATATATTTCCAAAACGTGTAATTTTGAGAGGGTTCCAATTCAAATAACTACATCGAATTATGAGTTTTGTTTCTAATTAAAATACAAAAAAAGTTTCTTATTCTAGATTAAATCGTCATGTTTTATGCAAAAAATAAAAATTTGAAAAACTTGAAAAATTTTAAACTCAGGAAAATAGTAATGCTGATGGAAACCGCAAGAAAAGATTTATACTTGTATGAAAAACATAATTCTACAAAAATTATAGCTTTCATGAGTGGCGTTTGATAAACTAAAAAAACTCCTATGTCTCTCACAATTTAACATTGCGGAAATAAGCCAAAGGCCTTCAAAAATTCACGGAAGTAAAAAAAAAACTGTTGAATGATTCGAGGCATAAATTATACGATCTTATAAAATACT
Source organism: Araneus ventricosus (assembly GCA_013235015.1). Classification (NCBI taxonomy): domain Eukaryota; kingdom Metazoa; phylum Arthropoda; class Arachnida; order Araneae; family Araneidae; genus Araneus; species Araneus ventricosus. The sequence continues at coordinate 36,958 of BGPR01014787.1, forward strand.
ACAAAACAAGATAGGAAGTAAGCTGTGATCAGCTCTTCATAACGCCTAGGGTTATTCAAAAAAATGTTATGGATGGTGCCTCATCCTTGGACGATTCCGGCAAGAAAATGAGGATCTGCGTTGTAAGACAGGCCTCTGAATGTGATGTTGTTTATGGACACATTTTGTGGTTTTCAATCCAGTTGTTTCTGAGAAACGCACAAGGGGAGTAGTAAAAGTTTTCTTCCTGTTTGAGTTTCATTTTTTTTTTGCTCGAAATGAAAATTGCTTTGAAATCAACATATAATTATATCGATAAATATTTTAAACCAGTCTTTAGTATAAAAGAAGAAGTTCTATTAAGTTAAATTCGAATAGTAGAATCTCCATTCGAATTTCAGTACTATACAAATATGTTTTGTTAGGTGGCATTTAATGCTATACGATATGTTTTATTCAATCGACATCAAAAAGAAAAAAAAATCATGTGATATTTTTCAAAGAACGTGTTGTTCCAATTTATTTCAAATTTACATATTTATTGAGGTAATCTGAGATGGAATTTTCTTTTATGGAACTGAAGTAACAAAATGAATCACGCATTTTTTAAAATGTAAGTCCATTTCGGCATTGATAAACCGCGGCAGCTACAGATATGAATGTGGTGTCTAAGTATAGTACAGTGTCTATGCACTACACAATGGGTACCTTACAGCCCTCCTTTAGAGGTAAAGAGACTGAGTAATAGCGGGATTCCCTTGCAAGCGCTGCACCAACAATTTTCTGAGTGAGTTTTGTAATCAAAATTTAGACTTATCAGTACAGACCTCCATTGACTTTCACTCCAATTGTGTGCGCAATTAAACCTCCCCATTTCGGTGGTGTGGGATGCGAGTGAGTATGAATAACACTTTAAGCAACTCTTGAGGACGGTAAATGGCTATGGTGTGGCAAGCGCAGAGTGGCCTCCACGTTCACAAACATCATCCATTTAGACACACTTTTGTGGGTCTACCTCAGAAAACAGGTGGATAAGACTGACAGCAAGTTAGGGACCTTCTACCCCATATTTTTTTGCGATATTACAGTTGACGTACTATAAAATGTGCAGCACGATATTCATTTCAAAGTTCAGATACTTTTGTAGCTAACGGAGAGTGTGTATAGAGCATCACCGTCAAATGCGCAGCCTAGTGAGATTTAGTTCTTCACTTCTAATGTGGTTTTGATGTAACAGAGTTGGGAATTATGAGAAAACAAACGAAAGTTCGCATATATTCGATTCGTAGCATTTCATTTGAGCAACATATTTTTTTCCTTACTAAATTGTTAATGCTCCACAACTTAGTAACTGATCCAATGTATATCCCACAGTTT
>BGPR01014788.1:0-21276 GCA_013235015.1 Araneus ventricosus
AGAGCATAATATTTTTTCTTGACATCAATGAAAGTCCATACAGATCTTCAAAAGACGAAATTATGATAGTTCCACCTGAACAAAATCTCACCACTTCAACGTAGGGAGCCAATCCATGGTCTCTTCCTCTTTGAATGTCAATTGCTGATAAATCAGTTCCATATGGTACCCCAGGCTGCCTGTAAGAATGCAAAATTCAAAGTTTAGGGCATATTCTCAATATATTGGATGTTAATTTTGTCACTCCTAAACTCACTTGGAATTTTGTGAGTTCGTCCTTTCAAGTTACCGCTATTTAACCTTAGAGTTTGGTTCCACAATATAGAAGACATTAACTTTCAAAATACCTTTCATAAACAGTATTTAGACTACATATACAAAACATTGAATACCGTTAACGTAATTCCGACGTTTTATCGGCCGTTCTAGTTTTTAAAAAGCAACGACTTCCGTTGAATTCCAATATCATATATTGGAATTGTACTCTTGCGAGTACAGAAATTATCGTGCTTCACAGACCGTAGATATTATAGTGCGTTTGAAATTGAACGAAGATAGTTTCTATTTTAACTCGACCATCTGGCATTTCGTTTGCTTGTCTGTAAATTTGTTTGTTGAGAGAAGCCACGATCAAACGTATTGTCCGAATTTCTTCAATTATGGCATGAAAGTGCCATGAAGTCATTAGAAACAACGCATGTGTAAGGATTTTTATTTTTTGAATCCTTTTCAAGATGGTGGCCTTTTCAACGGTTCCGTTTCATGTGATTTTCCGATTTTCAACGATTATACACAACCGTTATATGCTATAAAAATTACCTCCACTCTTTAAAGTAAAATCTTTCTACAACTTTGTTCCAGTATATTTTTATCGTAACTCTAAACGTTTACCGATAAACGAACGGCAAAGGTTGGAGCTAATGCTACAGAAGCGTGTTCCTGGCCTTCTGAGATCGAGAGTATGATAGAGGAAGCCTCCCTCCTCCTTTAACTCACTTCAGGGCTGCGCAATGGCAACATTGCCAATACTGTTACGAACATGGAAAGTCGCTTCCCAGCAATGTTAGTCTTATGGCTGGGAAAAGAGTTTTACAAGGTTAAGCATAGAGTGACGACAGCGGCTGGTCCGGGATCCCTGACCTTGGCGACCATTTTGGCGACCTTGGCGACAAATAGATGATCCAGAAAATGCAACCCCTTCTAGATATTTCTATTAGGAAAGGGAATACGCTTGAATATACGAGAAAACTCCATGTGACGTCACGGCCTGTAGGAGAGAATATATAAGAACCGCGCCTGGATCAGAGGGAGTAGCGTTGATCCATTGGGAACGACTTTAGAGTTTCGTCCGCAGTGCGAGCTAGGAAGCTAGTGAGCTGAGCGCTATTGAAAGTGCAGTTATTGTCGTTACTAGTTATTTGCTGACTGTTTGTGTTGTTAAATATCAAAGTGCTGAACTGTCATTACCTGTGAATTGTTGTCTGTTTGCGCTGGTAATCTGTGCAAGGACTATTGTTTCCTGTACCTGTGCTACTGTTTTCCTGCATATTTGTAAATAAACCTTCATTCTCCATTATCCTGCGTGTTGGGCTGTTTACACCATACACCCACTGAAAGATTTTTGTAACAATACATTAAAGACTGCGATAAAAAAGCAGATGTTCAATTTTTGTGTGTTTTTATTTGTTTGTTGTTTAAACACGTGTTCTATCGCTCACATAACTGCTAGTATTATGCCCAATTAACATAAGCTGTAAACGATTTTCATCGATTTTCTTCATTTCTGATCGATTGATTCATCGATTTTCTTCTTTCTAGCAGCGAATTCGTGTCACATCAAATATACGTGATAAATATACCTGTATTCGTCTAACAACTGACTGCCCGTTGTTTTGTGCTTTCCTGTGTAGGCACAAAGCATGATAAGAAAATGAGTAGAGTAATGGCTTGCAAACGTTCAGTGTGTCACCTTCCTTTTAAGAGCACGTTTACCAAACGAGAAACCAAGTTTTATCACAGCAATTGCCGGCAGATAGGCTCAGAGTAGGATTAGAAAATGAGTAAATTAACGGCTTACAAATGTTCAATTTGTCATCCTCCATTCAAGATCAATTTGTGAAAAGCGAAACCAAGCTTTATCACAGCAGTAATACACATTTTTGCTTCTCATTTTCTGTCGTACCACCAGAAATGTGCTTTAATGTTAGGAAAACAAAATTAGTTTCCTCTTCTGACAGCTGAATTCCTGAATTCAGGACGATGCTACAGATTTTTTTCAGCTGTTATTCCAATCATTGTTCTATTTAATGTATAGCTCCACGAACTGCAGAATCATCAAGTGTTATAAATTAAGCTTTAAGAAATTCTTGGGAATAAGAAATGCTATTTTGCTTCTTCCTCAAACTGTGTCTTTCGATGTGCATTCTTTTGCGAATTAATGGCTTATAAATTTGCTCCGGACTTCTGAAACACCTTGTATATAAGCATGCCACACAAAAACAAAGTGAAAGATTTTGCTATTTTAGAAACAGTAAGTTAAGTTAGGAAGAAATAACTGGAAATGTCCCCTCCTGGGTGATTAAATATTTACTCTGATTAGGATGTATGGTCGTGTTAGAAGAGATGGAGGCATGAATTGGCGAACCATAAAAAAGTAATTAATTACTAATTAGCGAATTCAATTGCAATAGTTAACTATTTGGAATATTTAGCCATTTGTATGGTCCTTTTTGGTCCCCCTTCTGCCTGCACCCTTGGCCAATTTCGCCACACCCTCGGTATGGTGTTGTATTAGGGACATTCACGTGGTGCTCAAACCGTGGATCTCACTAGAAAATTTGTGTGGGCCGCGCTAAATTGAGAGAAACTTATTTGACAATAAAAAGTCTTTTCTTCGAAAAAAACGTGGTCGTGATCTCCAGAAGGGTCGCGAGAAAATACGCAAAGTGGGAGGGGGGATGAAAATAGTTTGAGCATCACTGACTTAGACAATGAACGGAATAGATACACTTCCAGAGCTACTAAAAGAACATGGGTTAAGTGTCTATCACAGTTTCAAGTTTAAAATTACTTTGTGAACCATGAAAATAAGAAATTACGCATAACAGATTCAACCGTATCTTTATTCCCGGCGGACAAGCTAGCCGCCGAAGGCGGTTAGTTTATAATACACCGAAAACTTGCTCACTCACCGCTCTAAGGAAAATTGACAGCTCTAAAGGGGAATCTATCATGTTTGGGAGTGCAAAATACGTATTTAAACAAGTCCTAATTCGTCATTTCTGACAAAATGGATTTTAAGAGCTATCCAAAAAAAGTAATTAATCCGAAATTTTCTCTCTTTCTTTCTCTCTATATATACTCTTTTGATAAAATATGTGCTTTGATCTTAAACTCTTTCGGAGGTCATTTTTTCATTTCTTTTCAATTATAAAAATATATCCCTAATTGTTTCGCCGGTAGTTGTTGAGTAAAGGAAATAATATACCTACGAATTTTTTCTAAAGTTGTTTAGCTGAAAATTTCATTCGCTGATGGTCGCAACCCATAGCATATTTTTTTGTCTGAGTTCGAATCAGCATTAGAAAGACATAAACGAACTCTTGAATGCCCAACCCCTATAGAGACCGAAATTCATTTTTCTCTTCACATTGGGAAAGGGATAATTCATTTCGATTTGACTTTCGGTGTTGTTTTTTAGTGTATAAATTTTTTGTTCTTTTTTTCCTCCATTTTCTCTTAATACAAGGTTCATAGTTGGAGAGACGAAAGGAATTTATTTCATTGAAGTTGAACAGGCGACCAACCCTCAGAGGGGTTTGAGTGGCCGTTGTCCGTCTTTTCTTAGCTATTTTAAAAGCAACGTTCTATCTCTCTTCCAAGTGCAAACTGGTCTTCACCCTAGGGGAAGGGCAGTTGTGTGTGATAGACAGTATCGCTCAGGATTTTATGACAGGAAGGAGGAGACACAAGGAGATAGCGAAATGAATAGCAGATAGTATCTCAAATAACCTTGAGTATCAGTAACAAAAGAATGCTTGGAGATAGAAATACGCCTTCCCCCCACTGAGTTATTTCGCGAACGTCTATCCCCCCAACTCCCATCGTGACCGCATAGGAGGATAATTGCGAGCGAAAGACTTTCGCTGAGTTGCGAGCAGTAAACAATGTTTTTAAAAATTAGTTAAAACTCGTCTAAATATTCTACAGCACTTAAACTAATATCATTAGAAAGATAAATTTTCGCATTTTAAGGTGGTGTAAAAATCATTCTCGTGCGATAAATCCTTCGAAAGTTATTGACAAAAACTATGCAAAAGCCTTCGCTTAATTTCTAATTAACTCAGAATTTAATTAATTTTTTATTTTAAAAAGTTCACAGTAATTTTTCTCTTGTTTTGAAGAATATGTGTGCCAAATTTCATCAAGATTGGGCAAAAACTGTAGATTTATATAGGGAACAAACAGACACACTATATATATATTTAAATTTAGATACTTACTGGCCAAAGTAATCAGAAAGATCTTTAACCACCCAGCGATCGTACTTTTCAGACGGCACTTGATAGGAGCCTGCAGTTATATTTGAAATGTATCCTTTGCGAACCATACTGGGATTCGCGTAAGTGTCCTTAAATTGGAAATCTGATAGACCGATGTAAGTTGGCACCATACTATGAAGCCGGAATGCCGCAGCTGCATGCTCTTGAAATACGGCAAGTACAACCTGTGAGGAGTGCAGTGTTCCCCTTGGACCGTTTCTGACAGTCAAATCGAATAACTCAACAATGTGAGAACCCAACAGAATCGGCAAATACTCTTTGTAAGTGATACACTGGTGTTCTGCTATTAGAATCTTTCTGTAAACGAAAAACAAAATTCATAAAATGCGACAATAGTTAGTTTCAATTTAGTCCATAAATAGTTTTCATATTTCTAGGTTTCTAAGTCATTTCAAATGTAGTTATTATGATTTTGATAATTGTCATGTTACATTAGTTAACACTTACATCAACCATTTAAAAGCTTACATAACAATAAAAATCATCTTTTATGGAAAATTAGATTCGAAACTTATTGGAGTAATTCGACAAAAGCCTTTTCTTTCAGTGAAAATTAATTCAAATTTTGTATATAAAATCAAGTGTTTTTCTAATTATACTAACTTTCTTCATTCTTCTCTTTTCAGCTATTGTTACTCTTTTAATATTAGGCACTTTTTCAAATTTTTGTATTCCTTTATTGTATGTAAATAGGGACAAAACAAAATGTTAAGGAGTTTATTCAAATGTTAACAGGTTATTGATTCTATTCAACATGACTTCTCCAAAATGTACAAATTTTAACCTTCGGTAGGGCGCAATACAAATTCTAAAACGTTCAGACGCAACTCATATGTGAGATTAAACGTTACATTTTTGCTTACGCTTAGGGAAAGGATTATCAAACTGAACTATTCGTTCATACAAAACTATATTTGCGTTTTTAAATAACTTTTTTGTATTTTCTTGCAATTTCAACTAACAAAATGTCCAGGAATTCAGGAGGGATTTGACGTTTGTTTTCCCGTTAGGTTCCTTAGCAAATGGCTACTGTTGTTGTTGAGAGCCTGCAAGAATTCGACATTTTTTAAACAATATATTGGAAATAACAATCAGTATCATTGAATTAGGGACTGGAACATATGTATACGAACTTTTGCAGGTATATAAAAAGGAATGTTGAGAAAAAGTCTGAAATCAAAAATGGAAACTTAATCGGGCGCAACTCATCTACCAGATTAGCGTACCCATCACCACCAGAGCACTAGAGAATTCTCGGTAAAACCCGCACTTAGGCACAAAAAAATGTGGGTGCTTCGTTCCATAGATTAGATGCACCCGACTTAAGGTTAATAATTATTAAACAGAAGTAATCAATAATACACATCAAAATTTCACAACTCAAATTGATAAATACAAATGTAGAATCTTGCCAGCTATTTTAAGTGTCATTATTCTAATTAATTATCACAATAATTTTCCATCTCCCTACAGCTATAATTTTTTGCCTTAAAACGTTGCATTTTTTATAAATTTTATTTCAACCAATAATTTTAATTACGGCTACTCTGCAACTGATCATTCTTTGTCACAGAAGAGCACCAAGTAAACTTACCAGTTTTACTTAACCAAAATAGATAGTTTAGTTTTACCTTACTTAAGGTATCCGACTGGTTTAAAATCGTCGTTTTTGATGAAATTATCAAAAATGTTTTACGACTTAATTTTGTAGCCTGTTTAATCAGCTTTCTAAAACTGTCTCACTTTTTACTCTACGTGAATTACAAATGGAGTTACAGCTGTTTTATTACCGAACTGTAAGCATTATTTTATGTTGCATGAAAACTTTAAATGTGTTTTCTGAGAAATTATATTTTTGAGGAAAACTGTCGACCGTAACAATGAATTCTCAAAAAGTTATTCAAGTATTGATACGAAACTTTCCGAGATTGTTTTCTGTAATATGCTTGATGTTTTCCTCTAAAAACGAAGGTCAATTTTAAAATCAAGTATTATTTTTAAGTGCTTAAATATAAAAGAAAAGCACTTTTTATGAAAATTTACCAGTTTAGTAACTATGTTCAGCTATATCTCAAAGCCATTTTGAAGTACAAGAAATATTTTAGAGCATCACACAGATGACTGTCATAAAAATGTACTCCTACAAGGATTTATGTTTATTTAGAATATGATTTTGTCTATGGCTGTTAGCGTAAGGCAAATATTTTAGTCATTTTTCTTCAAATTTCTCAGTTTTTTTAAAAAAATATTATTTTGAAAGCCTAATTTAACAATATTTTCGTAGTTTTAAAACATATGCAGTTGAAAAATAACATTAAAATATATATATAAGTTATTTTTCAAAAAAATGTCTCCGAACACAGTCGGATAACTTAAACCAAAAGTGATAGTTTAGTTATAATAGCGCCCCTTTTTGAAGAAACACGAGAGCGATTTTGGGATGGACCTCGTAATTTTGAACCGCGGTTAAATGACGAGGACGACGCCTGAAATGGCACGCCCCTCACCAGGCTTCTGCACCAGATCAGAGATAAGACGCCGTTTGCCCCCCCCCCCTACGTATAATTTAGCGTGCAACAGACCCACATACACAACGGATCTTCAGTGGAATCGGATTTCGAACCTGGAATCCTCCTACCCCGATGACCAGATCTTACCACCAGGTCACTAAGGCCCTAGGTATTAGCTATATCTGAAAGTTTTTCAGCATGTGGATCATCAGACCTTTCTTGGTTGACACTATCGTGACTGGTGGTGTTTACCTGAATATGCTAAAGAAATGCAATGTGCATCTCACTCATGAGATGTCTGAGAATTTCGAATGCTATTTTTAGCAGGATGGAGCTGCATCTGCATTGCTATCGTGACATGAACGATTATTTTAGAATTACTTTAAACATACGTTTAGGAAAAAGTGATAGCAGTGAACTAGCTCTCCATACAATTACCAGATTTCATTACGATAGATAATACAGGGTAGTCATAACTTATTGGATCATTGGCATGAGAAATTAAAGAGTGAAAGCCTCTCTTACTGATACACATTTCCTGTTCCCTTTCGTTTGGCCGTGAGGATAATCAGGGCACTCAGTACATTCTCCAGGTCACTCATCGCGGTACTTATGAAGCTGGCGACATCTACCAACGCGTTGTTCAACTACTTGGAGTGCGTTGGACACTTACTTCATTTCTCTGATTGAAAACCTTGGTATTTACTACGTTTTGAAACACAAAAAGGAAAAACATTCTCACTTACGGCAATTTCTATTTCTAGTCCTCACTTCTAACACTTCCGTTTCGAAACCCGATTTCACTGAAGATCCGCCGTGTATTGGGTCTGTTGCACGGTAAATCATACGTAGGGGTTCAAACGTTTTCCCTGTTTAGTGGTGCGGAGAGGGGGGCAGCTCACATGTCGGCCTCGTCATCTGACCGCGGTTCAAAATTACGAGGTCCGTCCCAAAATAGCCCTCGTATTGCTTCAAAGCCTACCGTTAATATAACTAAACTAAACCCATAACTAAACAAATTTCACATATGCATGTGTTAATTTGAATTAAGGAACCTTAATATATGTTATGAAGTATTTACACTATATGCCCAAAAGTATCCGGACACTTGCAGATTTTCACATTTTTCAGAATTTCTCCAGAATGGGTTAACCGACTGCCTTTAAACTCCGGACATGTAAAGAATAAACAATAACTCACATTTTACATTGAAGATTCGGTCATGAGGGCAATTAGGGGACCATCTACAAGCTGATGAAGACAAAAACATTTTTGGCCCACCCGACTTCACAGAATACTGATAACAAGATCAAACTTTTAAAAATGGTGATGTTTAATGTGTATAATATTTACAGGAATTTTCGTAAACTCAGCACAAATGTTTGGGAAGATATAAAGGTTTTCTTAAAAAATCTCAAATTTTCCCACCTGTGTTTTGCTTATAACATGCAGAGTTTTCTGTTATATTATACGACACTTACAGAAAAGATGACAATATGTTAGAGAAGTATTTGTGGAAATCTTTGGAAAAGAATTGTTGAATATTACAGGAATTATGAGCATTTTTAGTAAATAATGTTTTACTGCGCATGCGCGAAACATAGTGTAATTTTTCTTTCACAACTTTAAAGCCAGATATACAGGGCAACTTATATAAAAAATTCTGTTCAATATCATTAGAATTCAGAAAGATATCGGCATTACAACGAGCAGAATTTTAGCTCCTGTCGAAGAGAAGCTAAAAGATGAGGGGTTGTACACAAATTGATATATTTTAAACTTATATCTTTAAGTTTGAACTTGAATTGTATGGCGGTTAGAATTTGCTGCATACCCACGAACACTTATCAATTACGTGCATAGCTTAAATTCCAGCTAATTAGGCACTATAAATAACAAAAATTTTATTTCTTTAATTATATTATTTACATGATTAGTAGCAAGTTACATATTACAATTTTACGGCCAAACGATATTTTTAAATATATTTATTTTATGGCGAAACGATTTTTTATCTAATAAATTTCTTTTCTTAAAATATTTTAATAATTCTACATATATATATATATTTATTCGTTACGAATATTAGATGTGTTCATGGGTATTCAGCAAATTCTAACCACTCTACAATTCAATATAACTATTTAAAGATATAAGTTTAAAATATATCAATTTGTGTACAAACCCTCATCTTTTAGCTTCTCTTCGACAGGAGCTAAAATTCTGCTCGTTGTAATGCCGATAACTTTCTGAATACTAAAGATATTGAACAGAATTTTTTTTATATAAGTTGCCCTATATATCTGGCTTTAAAGTTGTGAAAGAAAAATTACACTATGTTTCGCGCATGCGCAGTAAAACATTATTTACTAAAAATGCTCATAATTCCTGTAATATTCAACAATTCTTTTCCAAAGTTTTACAGAAATACTTCTCTAACATATTGTCATCTTTCCTGTAAGTGTCGTACAATATAACAAAAAACTCTGCATGTTATAAGCAAAAAACAGGTGGGAAAATTTGAGATTTTTTAAGAAAACCTTTATATCTTCCCAAATATTTGTGCTGAGTTTACGAAAATTCCTGTAAATATTATACACATTAAACATTACCATTTCTGAAACTTTCATCTTGTTATCAGTATTCTGTAAAGCGAGGTGGGCCAAAAATGTTTTTGTCTTCAACAGCTTGTAGATGGTCCCCTAATTGCCCTCAGGACCGAATCTTCAATGTAAAATGTGAGTTATTGTTTATTCTTTACATGTCCGAAGTTTAAAAGCAGTCGGTTTACCCATTCTGGAGAAATTCTGAAAAATGTGAAAATCTGCAAGTGTCCGGATACTTTTGGGCATATAGTGTATATAATAAGTATCCGAATTTTGTTTACGTTTTTGGGCCATCTTGTTACAGAGCTAAAACTCATCTGTTTTAATTTAACATTCAGCAACACGCCAGTTGAGAATAATAAAGCTCTTGTAGTGAGGATCATTATTCCACTTTCCTTTAAACAAGAAATAAAATTATGCAAGAGAAATGTGAATGAATCCAAACAATATTGCTAAAGGGAATTATTTGTTTAAAATGGGAAAAATGCCTTTAGCGTACCGTTTTTAAATTATTGACCTATTTGTAAAATATATTTTGTATTTTACGAATATCTTTCTAACACATCTTCGTCATAAACTTTTCTTCTATACCATCATTTCGAGACCATAATATTATACTTTTTGTCATTTATTTGTTGTAGCAGTACATCGTCACTTTTTATTTGCACATAATTAAATGAACTAAAATAATTTCATGTCAAAGTAGATAATCAAAATTAAAACCTGGCTTCTTGAAACAACTTTTCCTCTCCCCAATGAGGGTTAATTTTCTTCAGTTCATTTGCCCGCCTATTGTGCTGTCTCATATATACGGTTTGCAATGTTGTCAAAGATGCATGCATATTCACTCGAAAGTCGCCTATTGAAAGAAAACGAAAAATTATGTGGAGAAATAAAAGCATGAACTTAAGCTATAAACTCGTCTATGTTTTTTATTTTATGTGTTAAAACTTCCGTGTTGACGTTCGACTTCCGGTGTTATGCTTTATCAATGGGAGTCTTCAAAATTTCAGTACTTTGTTTGAAGATGTTAATGAATAGTTAAGTCTTTTTAACTTTCTCGTACACGAAATATGCAAAGAGAAAATATTGTAATATAACAACCAAAGCTATCGGTAATGAGCAATTTGGGTACAGTTAAAGATAATAGTCTTTTAAACTAATACCCATTAATATATAGAGTTTAATATGCACAATTTAAAACAAAGAGCACGAAATTTCTCTTTTTATTAAGAAAGTATGTAAGTAGGTATATTAACAAAAGTATAAAATTGAGAATATATAGGTACAACAAAAAATTAAAGAGGGAGAAAAAAAGAAAAACTTAAAAACTATAGTTCAAAAAAATATTTTTTTCACTTTTTCAGACGACAATCTTGTTCTTCTGACATTTAAAATTAGTTACGCTCTCGAAAAAATGAGTACACATAGAACGAATGTCACAATCGGGTCAAAATATTTTCTGACTAGTTTTTTAAATACGGAAAATTGTACCCATCGTCTCCCCACCATTTTAATGGATCTTTATTACAATCTAACAGTGCTAACAGTACAATCTAAATGCCTACCTACTTCTGAAATCGCTCTCGATCGAGATGTTCCGACAGTCGTGTACGATGCTGAAATCCTGTATCTTTTCCCAAAACTGATGCACTACATATCAAGCCCACATATACCAATCCCAGATAGGTAATCCACTCCTTCCAACATACTAACTATTACAACAAACCCTTTCCTCTCCTCTTCTCCATCACCACCTGGCCACCTTCATCCATCTCATCTCCACCTGGCCATCTACAAATTAATATCAATACCTATCCCGAAAACGTGAGGCCATCCCAACTTGAAATCAGACTAGAGTTGAGTGGGATATTTGTAACAAATAAAAAAATATACATGTTTGTAGAATTATTAATTCCAAGAGAATTATTAAAATATTTAAAGAAAAGAAATTAATATGATAAAAAATCGTTTGGCCATTAAAGGAATTTATTTTAAAAATATCGTTTGGCCGTAAAAGAAATTCATTAAAAAATAGTGTGGTATCAATTCTTTTCTAAAGGTTATAAAAATAGAGTGGCAACGATATATTTGTCTGAGCGAACGTTGCCTAGCAACGGAGAAGAATAAATGTTAGTTAAGATGGAATTCGATGTCAATTAGCGTAATGTGTGTTATGTGCGTGTTTGTGTAAAATGTCTGTGTTGTGAAAATCGTCAATAAATATCTTATTTTTGTAAAGAAGGCTCAAGATTCTTCATGAAATCCTGCAAATACAGCACATGGGTAATACAGTATCCATCCCCCGACGGAAAACGTCGAGGACATTACCTATCGGTATCAATCGAGTCCGAGAACCGATACCGAGTACTTGATACTTTTGGTCTGTATCAGTTTTGCACACCTGAAACTTTTACATACCTGATATAAAATATAAGGTTGATGCAATATCACCCAACCCTACTTGTCTCCCCCGACCAGTGTTTTTTCGCTTTTTTATAAAAGTTTGACGGCTAACATATTTACTCCCGCGGAATATAATGGGTCGGAAGACGCTGTAACTGTAAAGAAATCTCGTTCTTTGACTCTGCTAGAGAAGGGGGAGTCTGTGATCCGTGGACATGACAAAGAAAATATTTCAGAGTGTCAGGGTAATTCCACTGACCTTAACCGCATAGAAAATGTCTGGAAAGTTATGAAAAGCATGGTTCAAGAGATACGACCATCAACATCAACCATCTAATGGAGGTGATGAAAACTTTTACATAACCATGGATACCACCTACTTCGCTCAAACTCATGCCCAAACGACTACAGATGGTGATAAAATGCAAGGATGGCATGACAAAATACTAACTGTAACCAAATATCTATACAAAAAACTTGAATGTTAATATGTCTTGGTTTATTTTTTTTTATTTAATACCCACTCCGACCCAGCCTACCCGGAAGGGTGTAAGGCCGTAAGCGGATCGGAGTTGACACCGAAATCATAAAATAAATACATACCACACACGAAAGAGGGGTGGCGAAAAATTACAAGGAAACAACCATAAACAAATTATAAACAAAAACCTCCAAGGGCAAGTAATACACAGAAACCAATACACACACCATGAAAGAAAAAAAACATAAATTTTTATGACAAAAGAAAACATACAGAAAAAAAATTACAAGGAAAAATAAAAATAAAAAGGCAGTGGTCAACACAGTGAATAAACACAAGCAGCGTTCAATAGTATATACAAGTACAAAAGAAAAAAGGAAAGAAGAACAACCATAATTAATAATTTTAAAACATCCAAAAACATTTATATTGAAACACCCTTGAAAAGACCCAGTGGAAAACCGAGAAAACATGTGATAAAGTAAAAATTGGCTGCTCCACAGACAACAACTCTACTTGCAGAAGGTTTAAAACCAAATTGATTAAAAGTGAGTCTGCCTTAGCTCTGGTTCAGACGGTTGCACAAGGCCTCACAACAAAATCTGAACATTATTTCCAGACGAGACAGACACTCCCTGTTTTTTTTTTTTTTTTTTTTTTTTTTTTGCAGATTCTTAAACCAGGCAACGCGGTGATGAGTTACAGGTTCTTTTAGGTGATATTCTTTAGTTAAAGGGCAGTTGAATGTGTAGTGGTCTGCATCACCGATTCGTCGGCAAGGGCATAATGGATAATTGAGTTTTTTAAATCTCTGGAGATAACCGGGGAATAGACCGTGCGACTCCAAGAAGAAAATTAAAACTTTGTTATAAATTAAAAATGTTTTATCCACACAGGGAACTTAACTCCTGACCTCCTCCCAGATTCCGAATAATAATTTTTCCAGCTGCACTACCAGTTTTTGATGAGTTTTTTTCAATTTTTCAATTTAATATAAGAATAGGGAATCGGAATACTTAATTCTTCTCCCTAAAGATTAGCTAATTTTGCATGGCGATCCGCGAGCTCGTTAGACATGCGCTTTGACCCAGTCGAGCCCCACCAGATCACCAGCCATATAAAAGTTCTTCTTAACGCTAATTACGAAAGCAGATCTAAGCCCGGCACTCCTCAGAACCTCGATAGATGATGGTCAGTGTGAATATTGATCGATTTATGGTTCTCCATCGCACACCAAAATCAATCGCCGCCATCTCGGCCTGGAAAACGGTATTATTTTGATTTAATTTAAAACTATAAATATTCGAAATTTCATCTTTTGGGAAGATGCACAAGGACAGTCCAGTATTGTCATAAATCCTGGAACCGTCTATGTGCACTTCAAATTGACTATTTGGTATGCGCTGATTAATTTTTCAAGTTTTTTTAAATTTAATGGAATGTTAGTAGATTTCTCATTCTAGTCAAGTTCACCTACTTCCAGCGCCTCACCTGTCTCAATAGAGTGACAGACCCAGATCTGGAATTTATAGCACTCCGACCTCGCGGCCAAGTGCAGAGGGAGTATCCGTGTCAGGACGTTCAGCACCCGAGTAGAAGTGGTGATGTAGGCTCTGGTAAACTTCAGCAGGAAAACTCTTTGTATAGTATACATTCTTTCAATTCTTGCAGAGTTAAGAGCCCCACCCAGGGCCGGCCGGAGGGGGATGCGAACGGTGTGACTTCACAAGGCCCCGCGCTTCTGAAAGGCCCTCGCCGCTGAGGGATTTTACAAAATGAAAATGCCATTTTGCGATTTGTTTGTTTTTATCCGAACATACATGTAAAATATTGCAGAAACAGGAGACTGCGAGTTATACGTTCTGACGTCTTCGGAAATGGCCGAAGTCGGTTTCAGGTGATAACAATGGTGTAATATCCGTTCAGACAACAATCGTTCATGTGTATTGAAGGGTATACAGCTACTGCGTTCAACTTTTTCTTCACATCATTGTTAACATTAACATTAACGCCTCTGTGTGGGTTCCCTGTCAGTTGAATGGGTATATGTGGAAGGAAGTGCATACCGAGCGCCCTTAGGGAGACATGATTGACCTCACATCTGACCTTGCTTCCGTTAAGTTATCCTGACTTCCGTGCACAGAGGTTTTCTTGGATGAGTGTAGTTGTACAAATACTGGCCATAAGGGGTATCGATTGGATACATCATTGTTAACAAGGAACTTATATTTATACTTTCCTGCTTTTTATTAAAATGTTTTGTAGTTAATTTTTTATTCATTTGAATTTTTTCTATTTTTTTTTGTTTGTTTCTTTTATATTATTTTTTAGATTTTTTTCCAATACCCCTTCGCCAACATCTGGAATAAAGCGACCGGTTTTTAGAGCGCTCTGAATTGAAGTTCAGAAAATCTTGTGTCTTTAGCGAAACTCACAAAGATGCAGTGGTGATTCTCAATGTCGCAAATGTGTTCATAAGTATTTTTACATAGATATTTACAGACATGTTTACCTGATAGGAAGCAATTCGAATCTTGTCCTTTAGGACAGAAGCCATCTCTCTTATCCTTCCCAGCTGGCAACAAGTAACCTTTATTTCTGCCACTAGATCTTAATTTGCCTAGGAGAAAAAGAGGAAAATGACAGGTGACTTTTAAAAATGTAGAAATTATACAATATTAAATCATTTCAAATTAACTGTTTCAGCAAAATGCGTTTCGAGTCATTCAATCATTATTCAATCAAATCAACCTGGATCAATTCATGGAATATTTTATGAAGTCATTTGAGTAGACGATATCATTGGTATTCATTGCAACATGAAGTTTATGTTGCTTTGACGTAAGAAATTTAAAACAAACCATATCACATAGACATATTAATTGAGATCTTCAAATATCTATCTCTGATTGAGAGGACTTCTTTAAAATCTCTTGCATATAACCATTTGTTATACACTCTGTCCCAAAAGTTTATAGACTCGAGTAAAATATATGTTTTAGCAAAACGGAAAGGCATACAAACACCAATTACAAATATGTTTATTCAAACTATATGCGACTTGCATTCAACGAAATATTTAGAAAAAATAACAATTTGTATTTCAATTATATAACAAAATGGAAATATTAAGTGTCCCAAAAGTTTATAGAATATATGCCATTTCAACAGAAGGTGCTCAATACAATGTTCTTAATAGTTTCAAGTCTTTCCATTTCTCAGTATGACATTGTATACACGTTTTTCCATCGACATAATTAAGGTTTGTAATATCTCTGGTTCCAAGTTTTACCATACACTTTCAATGGATGTCTTCAAGACATTCACTGAATAAAATTCCCCTGCATTCACACATACCTTCCGGGACATAATGCCCCACACATTTTGAATTGGGTTTAGATCAGGGCTCATCGGTGGCCACTCAAGAACAGTAACATTTTTCGAGTTTAAATAATTTTTCGTAGCATTTGAGGTATGGATGGGAGCATCATCATGCTGATATTACCAATTTCGTTCCCCTATGTTTTCTGCAAATGGCACAATTGATTTTCTAGTGTTTCTATGTATTCAGGAGAATTCTGTCGGCCATCTAAAAAGGCCAAACCCACTTGACCGTTGAAACTGAAAGCCGCCCACACCATCACAGATCCACCACCACTTTGCCTACTGAAAAAACTCCGGGGCTCTTTTCGTAAATCATTCCAATATTTTATATTCCCGTCAGGTCCATTGACGTTCCATTTTTTTTCATCACTGAAATGGACAGCCATCCATTTATCACTATATGAATATGATTACGAGCCCATTGTAATCTCTTACTAATGTGAAGCTTTGAGAGGGGTAATCGGCGAGCCATTTTTGCGTGGATCATATAACCAGATTCTATAATTCGTCTATGAACAGTGTTCTTGGAGATTTGCAACCGGGAAGCCCCAGTAATTTCGCGAACCGACATTTTCTGACTGGAAGCCATTCTTTGTATGCGTCTATCACTGCGAATATCCGCTACACGTGGTTTTCCCGAACGAAGTTTTGGATCATATGGCGTCTTACGAGTTACTACACGACAAATCATGCTTTTAGAACGATTTAAAAGTTTCGATATTTCCTTAACAGTCTTACAGAGCATTTCAAATGCAGAATTTTACTCACTTCTTCATTAGAGAGCTACTACGCTTTAGGCATCTTGAAACGCAGAACAAACGAACGCTTTCCTTTTCTTACAACGTATTTATTAGGCTCCAGATCGACGTCATGATTACCGATACCATATTTGCATAAAATTGCATTTGTCTATAAACTTTTGGGACAGGTTATTTCAGTTTATTCTACGATTTAAAAATTGGCATTAAATATACGGGGTGGAATTGCTGTTTTTTCAATTTAATAGACATAACACATCTATGCAGTAAGTTACATCGAAATATATCGAATCATATACAACAAAAAATATAAGCAAAATACAAGATTCTAAAAACTTTTGGGACAGAGTGTACAACTCATAGAAAGGTAACTGCTAATTTTGCAGATATTGTTTTTGGGATATTACTGATTATAGTTCAAATGCAGTATTTCCCAAAAATATGAGTATTCGAAAAGTATACTAGTGTACCATTAAGAAATGAAAAAACGAATAAAATTATCTTTGTTTTATGTGGGATTTTATTTCTCCTGAAAGAAACATAATATTCGAAAATTTTTAAATCCTTCGTGAGTTTTTAAATGCTTTTAGGTTTAATGTTTTCAACTTTTAAAATTCTTGACGTATTTTTATCTTTTTAAAATGGCTATATATATGTACAACTTTTAAAATCCTAATGTGTTTTATAATGTTTTTAAACTGTGTGTATTTTTTATGGCTCACTGTTTAAAAATTTTAAATTCTTAATATGTTTTAATATTTTTATGACGACTGTATACAACTTTAATTTTCTATTACGTTTCTTATATTTTTAAGATTCGCCGATTACAGCTTTTGTACTTTGTGTATTTGATGTTCATTTTTTGTCTGCACTCTATAACTAGAGTTTTCTCTGTAATGTGTTTTTTAAATGAATAAATTAAAAAATCCATAAGATAATCAATTGTACTTAAATTTATTTTTGAATTAAGTGTTTTTTAAAAATCCCTCTCTCTTCATAACTCCTCTATTTCTATCAGATCTATCCTGAAGAATTCAGAAAATAATCGAAAGATTCTTGTCAATCTAGCGCAAAAGTAAAAAGTTAGAATTTATTATTTCAAAAAAATTATTTTTTAAATGCAGTCAAACAACATAATGCCTATTATTTGTTGAAAGAGAAAATGATTATATTTTCCCCTATTTATTCACATTGTTACATTGAGAGTAAATTAAATAAAAGCAGTTGTAAAAATGCTTTTATTAATTTGTCTTATATTCATTTTTATTTTAATTACTTTCTATTTATTAATCTTTAATTTATAATCCATCATTATGTCTAGTGATGATAAACTGGTTTTTGAGCAATTTTTGTAATTTAAACCTTAAAGGCCCGATTTCAATAAAAAAAAAAACCTAGTTTAAAATATTTTTTGACTTTCATTTCTTGAATAAAACATGGGAAAGATACTTTTAAAAATCCTATTTTGTTCGAAGTATAGATTACGGCTAAAAAATAGTTTGAACCCATCGACAAAATTGGGTTTTATTTGAAAAAAAAATTTCCTTCATAAAATTCTATAATTTCAGACACGTATGATTTTTAAGAACTTATAATATGGACAGGAAATTTTCTTCAAATTATGGAATAAAATATGGTATTCTCAAGCCTATACACAGATCTAAAAAGATGCAGCCTCAAGTGAAAAACATTAATTTATTTTCATTTTTTTTTATCAGATCTCAGATTGCCATCTACAGAACGCCGAAAAATCCCCCCGCGCCTGATGCTATTACAGATTGCAATCTACAGAGCGATTTTTAAAAAGCGTGGCCAAATTTTAAGGTTAATGAGGCATACGTTAAGCATCCAAAATCACATAATAACCGCTCTGGTAACCGTAAGTGCGCAAACGCCATCTGGAGGCAGCAGATGGCATTAAACATAAAACTGTTCTGGCCAAAATGTCGATATCTTTCTAAATATTAATGTTATTGCACTGGAAATTTTATATAAGTTGCCCTATATATCTGGCTTTAAAGTTTTGAAATAAAAAATACGCTACATTTCGCGCATGCGCAGTAAAAAATTATTTACTACCAATGCTTATATATTCTTTTATTATCGATGCATTTATTTGAAATTTTAATAAAATGCTTCTCCAGCGTATTGTCAAATTTTTTGTGAGTTTCGTAGTATTCTAAGGAAAACTCTGCAAGTTATAAGCAAAACTCATGCGGAAAAATTTAGGATATTTTAAAGAAACCTTTATTTCTTCCCGAATATTCTTGCTATTTTTACGAAAAATGTAAATATTGCGAGCATCTCAAAAAAAAATTGATGAAAGTTGCAAACCATTATCAGCTTTCTGTGAAGCGCGGTGAGTCAAAATCCTTTTCCTTACCAAAATCCTTTTGGGAGACATTCGAAAAAAATTCGAAATTTGATTCTATATGCCTCACATAACCTTAAATTTGGTCTGGTACAAGCGAGTGCATCCAGCTGTTTCACAGAAAGCTGTTATTGCACATTTTTTCGAATATCTCCCGAAATGCTGTATGAATTTTCCTCGAACCTCGACCATATAAATAATAGGTTTTTACTCACAGTTTACATTGAAGATTCGGCCATGAGGGCAAATACGAGATCTACCAGAAATTGATGAATTCGAAAGGGAATTTGGGTTCACTCCGCTTCACAGAAAGCTGATAATGGTTTGAAACTTCCATCAATTCTTTTGTGAGATGTGAACAGTATTTATATGTGTTTTCGTAAAAATAGCACGGATATTCGGGAAGATATAAAGGTTTCTTTAAGAAATTCCAAATTTTCCCGCATGGTTTTTGCTTATAACTTGCAGTTGTCCTTGGAATACTACGAGATTTATAAAATATTTGACAATATGCAAGGGAAACTTTGTATTGAAATTTCAAATAAATGCATTAATAATAAAAGGAGATATAAACATTTGTAGTAAATAATTTTTTACTGCGCATGCGAGAAAGGTAGCTTAATTTTTCTTTCACATTTTCAAAGCCAGATATATAAGGCAACTTATACAAAATTTCCGAATACCGTTATCTTTCTGAATACCGTAAATATTTAGAAAGATTTTGATTAATATTTGAAAGATTCTGGCATTTTGGACAGAGCGGTTTTATGTTTAATGCCATCTGCTGCCACTAGATGGCGTTTACGCACCCATGATCCTATGTGATTTTGGATGCTTACCGTATGCCTGACTTACCCTTAAAGTTTGGCTATAGTTGATAAAAAGTAAAGTAAGTATAATAGAGACTTCAAAATTTCACGCAATCTTTCTTCTTTATCTAACTATGAATCAATAAATCTAGGTTTCAGGATTGTGTCTCTTATGATTAGATTAGGAGAAATAAAACTTTAAAAAATGGCAATTGCGTACTCTTGGACGACCTGAAGGGTAAGAGTACGCAATTGGAGTGGCCAAAAGTATTCACCGTATGTGGTCTAACAATAGTCGCATGCAAATATATAACCATAAGCATACAGCCACCCCGACCTGCCTAGGCATACGGGAAATCTGAATGACAGTCGTTGCAATAGAAACGAGTACTGAGGTTGGGTCCTAATGGCCAACACAGTCTCACGGCCCTACCCCTCCAGTAGGAGGTACGTACTATCACTGAAGGGGGACGCGCCCCCCATTCATGTAACCCTAGGCGGGCGAGTGCCTTCATATGAAACCTGCGCCACTCATCCACATTTCGTGGTGCCCACATCAGTAGGGTATATGCAAATATATAGGAGGCACTGTTAAAGCTCGTCCCAACACTCTTTGCACAGTCCACATTGAATCTATTTTCTATGGTAGGAATTCTCACATCTTTGGCAAAAGAATTACAGTGGTATCATGAATGGAAATCTTAGATTGCGCAGTGCTCGATGGCGGTTTGTCGCCATAACAAAATGTCAGTCCTTCCTATACGTTTTCTTTCTTTTTTTCTTGTTTTATAATTACCCTCTCGCTTCTCCTTTCCTGCCTTTTTAAAGAGCTTCTGTCTTTTTTTTATTGTTTTCATGTTCTTCCAAAAAGACTTTAAAAGGCTAAGGTGTCATGCTTTCTGACTTGAGCGCTGGTCTCCTTTTTATCTGTTTCATATAGTCTTTTACCTCTTGCTTTGGAAGCTGTAAGATTGAAGTAATGCTACCATTAATTTTACGGCAGGTAGCATTTTCTGTAGGCCTAGGCGACGTTTACAAGATTATAAAGCTCGGGAAAGATAAAGGAAAGTAGGCTTATTAACCTACGACTTTCAACATTTTGACAGGGTACACTTGTTGATTCACAATTCTCGAGCCTCTTTACTCCTCCGAGCATCCAAATCCGGGTTAACTTCTTCAATTATTTACGTATGACGAGTCTTCTATCTGTTTTCTTCTCATAAGGCGAGATTTTATAATAAATAAGTTTCTGAGACAAATTGTAAAACATCATGGTACACTACAAGTTTGAGACAAATAATAAAATAGGCTGAGTATAATATTTTGTACAACTAAAATTTTAAAAAGCAATTATGTCAAAATGAAGCTATTTCGTAGTAAAATATTACT
>BGPR01014788.1:26276-38311 GCA_013235015.1 Araneus ventricosus
AAAAGCAATTATGTCAAAATGAAGCTATTTCGTAGTAAAATATTACTACTGCATTATAATAAAATATTTCAGCAGAGCTATTCATTTATTTACAATTGTTTATTGCTTTTTTTAATGTAAGCTTAGGCAGTGGCGGTTTTCCGCACAGGCGTTAGAGGCGGCCGCCTCGTGCTTCGAAACTCTAGGGGGGCCTCAAAATCTATGCAACATACATCGCAGTCCTAAGCTGGTGTCGAATTTACGATATTGCAGCCTTAATTCAATTCACAGAAAAGTTTCTCTCTCTTCTCTTTAAAAAATAAATGAGTGGATGAAAACAGAGGGAATCGAAGCATTGGGAGGAAATCAGCCCTATCGTCAGTGGCACACTGGCGAGATCGTCCGATACCAAGTGACCCCTTCCCTTAAACATAAGACAATTTGGGCCCCCAGGAAGTGTGTGTGTGTGAGAGAGAGAGAGAGAGAAGGAAGAACTTTCTCTATATAGTAAGCTTTTCTGAAGCAAATGAATAAGATAACCCTATACAACGTTCTACATGCGTTTTGGGGCTTTACTGCCGTCGAAATTCGACCACCCGCATTTACCGAACGTTTAAAATGTTGAAACCGATCTAGAAACCCTCGAGCAACCCTCCGACTAATTGAATAGGACACCTCTTCTGTGCAAGGCCCAGCCGCATCCAGTATTCATTTAGATTTTTTCATTGGTACCGGAAGCCGCCGGAGAGACTGAAGGGATTGTATCCCTTTGTGTGAAAAGGGCGCAGTTCTCGTAAGTTTCTGTAGTTTCATTTTACTGTCATAAACCGGACAAACAAGGCAAAAAATTCGCCTATCTTTAAAAGCACAACGGTTTTCTTGATTGGAAACTGTTATTAGAGAGGAAGGGGGGGGCAAGAAATTTTGCCCATTGAAGAAACCAATTGACATCTTTGGAAAGGCGAAACTCATGCTTTTCTTTAAGTGTTTTGGGGGGTCCTTTTTACAACGTTTTGGAACAGTAAAGGGGCTTCAGTGTTATTGGTCTTTCTTTCGTGGAAAATAATTGGAGAGAAAAGTGGTGCTTCTCTGATTTTAGTCAGAAGAAGAGTAGGACGTGCGAAACGCATCTTGTGAAAAGAAAGGAAAAATTATCTTTTCTTTCTCAGAGAGACCTTATACTGTCTTGAGATGGAAGTATCAAAAGACCAATGTTCGACTGCAAAAAGTGAAAGCAATATGAACACAAAAGCAGGTGAGTACTTACAATTTCTATTTATAACTTAAAAATTGAAAGCATAAAAATATAATTTGTATGCAATTCCAGATATTTTTGTAGATGTTAACCACTCGTATGACGCGTTGGTTGAAAAGTAACTACAGTAATGAGAATAGTAAAATAATTCTGTCATTAAACATTAAAATATTTATCTGATTCGCAGCGATCAAAATGGAAAAATGTATCAAATTTCAATGCGAATGCTGCCATTTATTTAAACACTAAAGAAATTTTATTAAGGGTATGTTTATTATCACTGAAATTCGTTTCGGGATTGCCACGATATGCCATCAGCATTACACGACGTTGCAATTATAAAGTGATGATTTTAATTCATAATTAGGGAAAATAACCTTTTTTTTAGTTCTTTTTCTTACCAAAGGTAAAAAATGAATACTGTAACCTAAACCCTTTTTAGCAGATTTCGTAATTCGCTCAGAAATTTTAATTCGGACGTTCAAGTGAAAATATTGATTATATATATTTTTTTTAAGATAAAAGATTTTTTAAAGAGAAAAGTAGGAATTTTCAATTTTTTTTAGTAAGAAAGAAACTTTAAGAAATTAAATATTTTATAATCCATTGCATCTCGAATCTTCTATACTGCTTATATCAATTCGAATCTCTTTAACATAAAATTATTGAAATTGATTTAATTACCGAACTTCTACACAAGATTTGTATGTCTTTGTTTGTATGGCTATTGATTCAGAATATGTTTTACTGCATTTCATTGGATATCTCTTTAATTTATTTCAAATCATTTCATGCATAGTTTTATTTCTAAATACATTTAAATCTTAAGGAAGTAAATGATTTCGTAAATTATGTTTTTAAATAAAGTTGATTTTTAAATTATAAAAAAGTTAAAGCACTTGCATAGAAATTTATAAAATTTGTCTAACGCTAAGTTATGTTTGCTCGCTATTATAACCGGTATTTTATGATTCATTATTATAATAAATACGTTAATTTATATTATATTAATTTTTATTATAAATATAATAAAACCATCAAAAAACAAAATAAAAATTATTAAAGAAAGATTGGTTCAAAATAAAAGACAACAGGAAAGCAGAAAAGCATTCCTGTTGTCTTTTATTTTGAATCCACTCGGGTTGAGTGACGCCTTGAGAAAGTTCATCTGGTGGATTTTTTAATCCTCTACTTTGTTCAATCTTTATTTCTTAATAATTTTTATTTTGCTTCTTGATGATTTTATTGTTTGTTCATTGTTTTCTTGGTTGCATTCGCGAATTCCGGAAACTTTGGTTATATATTTTTCTTTCTAATTTTATTCATTTAATTTTAAGGTTTAAGTTTATCATTGTTATTTTATTTGCTTGTTATAAATATGTTATGTAAAAACAATAATACCTAATTGAAGCAAGATACATGATTAAAAAATTCAAATCTGAATGTTTTATCGAACGAACAAAGAAATGATTACAAAATAAAACTGTGGGTAATGTCGTTTTAATATAAACATTATAGAAATAAAAGTACATTAAAAACACTTAAAACAGCAAGGGGGAAAAACATTTAAAAGTTATATTGTAAGTTTGTAAAACTTTCTTCTATTACGGCCTTGAAAGTTGTTGTTTTTTTTTAAAGTGTATGGCTAATATTTTCTTTTCATCTTCCTTTTGCTAAATTTATTAAATTTAAAATACATTGACAACATTTTCCATCTGAATGAAAGAAGTAAGATTTCATATTGATCATCTCTAATCCATCCGTGATCAACATTCAAATAAATCGATGCTTTATCGCAGAAAACGTCAAAAGAAATGTTGCCGGAGTAGTTTCTTTTTCTGGTCGTACTGCATACTGGATCAACAATATACTCTATATAACAATAATTCAGTATTTTCAGCACTGAATCAGCAATCTGATTCTCTCCTACATTAGTTTATTCATACTTGTATACGTGATAATCGCTGAAATTGCTTTTAAAAATGAATGATTATTTAATAGCCCTAATTATTCATAATCCAGTGACAAAACTGAATAAATATAAAAATTAGTTTGGTTAAAGCGGTGCCTTTAAATTTAAATCATTATCTAAAATATGTATGTAAGTTTTTTTAGTTTTCTATGATTTTTAGTTTTTTTAAGGCAGGGTTTACTGATACTTGAGTATTTCGATTTTTTTTTTATCTCAAAAGTTAAAATTTGTGAGTTGAATGATGATTATTTTATGCTTATGGAAACCTTATTTATATAGTCCTTTCTCAATATCAATCCAGGAAACAAGAAGAAAAGATTTCAGTCAGGTGCTGAAAAGCGTAAAAAACAAAAAGAGAAAGAAAAAAGTGCAGAAAAACAAAGAAAGTTTTTAGCTGCTTTTGTGGTACAGTCAACTTCTAATACAGAAGAAAGTTCAACTCCCCTTCATGAAGATAAAAGTACTTTGCATCCAGACACTGAAGCGGAAACCGTGAACGTAGAAGTTAGAAATGAAGAAGAATTTCAGGTTGAAAATATAACTTCGAAGATTGACGGATGCAATATTAAACACTTGGACGCCTCTGATGATTCTAAAATAATAGAAAGCGTAAATGTCTCTGATAATTTTCCTAATAATATTGCTCTATGGCCCCATTCTATATCTGGTGCTGCAAGAGATCATTATTTATTAAATAGGCCATCAAATGTAGGAAATATTAAAAATCTTAAAGTTGAGTATGCTGACCGAAACAAGATATATTATAGAAATATATCAGAATCTAATTTCTACTGTTTCAAAGCTAATGGAAAAAAGGAATTTCGCGAATGGCTAAAATTTTCAGAGACAACTAAATGTATATATTGTTTTGTGTGCAAATTGTTTTCTACGTCAAATAATCAAACAAAATTTATAACAGGTTACAACGATTGGAAGAATTTGGCACGATCTCTAAAAGAGCACGAATCTTCTAATTTTCATATCGAAGCAATGTTTGCTTTGAAGAAGCGTTCGGTGATTTTGGGACGCATTGATACTCAGTTAGCCAAACAACTGCATGGGCAACAAAATTATTGGCGAGAAGTCCTGAAACGAATTGTTGCCACTATGAAATCATTGTCTAGTTTGGGCATTGCATTTCGAGGACACAGGGAAAATGTTGATTCCAAACGAAGAGGCAACTTCTTTAGCTGCATTCAGTATCTTTCTGAATTTGATAGTTTCTTAAAGAATCACTTAGAAAGATACGACAATGCAGGTTCGGGAAATGTGAGTTATTTATCACATTCTGTTTGTGATGAATTCATAGCTCTAATGGCAAATGAGGTAAAACAGCATTTAATTGCTGAAGTTAAGGAAGCCATGTACTATTCCATAATCGTTGACTCTACACCTGACATTACACATATAGATCAGTTGACATTCATTTTAAGATTTGTTGACGAAAAAGGAGATATAAAGGAAAGATTTTTTGGATTCATTCCAATAGAAAGTCACGATTCTGCTTATCGAGAAAATGTAGTATTAGAAAATTTAAGAAATTATTCAATTGAATTAAAAAACTGCAGAGGCCAAACATATGACAATGCTTCTAACATGTCGGGCAGATACACTGGTTTACAAGCCAGATTGAAAGAGCATTGTAAAACAGCTACTTACGTTCCATGTGCTAGCCACACTCTAAATTTAATTGGAAACTGTGCAGCGGAAGCTTGCACACCCGCTGTGAGTTATTTTGATTTTATTCAAAAGGTATATGTATTTTTTTCTTCATCGACAAGACGTTGGAATTTTCTGCAAAAAAATCTACAGGATAGTGACATAAAAAACGTGAAACGGATAAGCGATACCAGATGGTCTGCCAGAGCCGATGCAGTTGCAGCACTGATTCTGAATTATAAAGAAATTCAAAAATCTTTAATTGAAATAGGTGAACACGCAAATGAAAAACCAGTTTATAAGTTAGAGGCTAAATCACTTGCAAGAAAATTCGATGAGTATGAAACCGCATTATTGACAGTGATTTGGGACAAACTTCTGCAAAGAATAAATTCCGTCAGCAAATATTTGCAAGATACTCAAGCAAACTTACTTAAAGGCTCATCCCTTCTTAAATCTTTAACTGAATTTATTAACGAAGTCAGAAAAAATTTTCAAGACATTGAAGCTGAAGCCAATTTAATGACAGATAATAGGCAATATAAGGAAAGAAGAAAAAGAAAAAGAAAATACCACTTTGATGAAAATAAGGGTGGAGAAGCTTGTCATGAAGAAAAACAATCATTCATAATAAATGTTCATAATGTGATATGTGATGTTCTTATCGCAGAACTTACGCAAAGAAGCACTACCTATAACAATATTCTAAATGACTTTCAAATTTTTTTTGACGGCAAATTAGAAGAAAAAGCCTTTGAAACTTGCGTGACAAACTTAATCACAAAATATGCTGATGATATCGAAGCACATTATTTCAAGGACGAAGTGAAACATTTTATTAAATACACAAAAAATGAAAAAGTAACAAATCCAATGCATATGTACAAATTGATTAAAGATGGTCTACAATCAACATTTCCCAATGTGGAAACAATTTTAAAAATTTTTCTTACTCTACCAATTTGTAATGCAAGCGGAGAGAGATCGTTTTCAGTTCTGAAACGCGTCAAGAACTATTTGAGGAATAGTATGAGCCAACCGCATTTAAATGAACTGTCGCTTTTATTTATTGAAAATGATGTAGTACAGGAATTGGATTATGAAAAAATGATAGACAAATTCTCAAAATTAAAAGCAAGAAAAGTGACTTTTTAGTAATTTTATGTCTTTCCACACCTGTTTCTGCGTTCATAAACTTTTACTCTGAATTTCAAAAGTAGCATTTCATTGCTGCTACTAATATATCTGATATAATATTTATTTTTGTATCTCCTTCTAAAGTTTAATTTCAGTTTTTGTTACGCTTTAACACTGTAATTTGTTTTATTACCATTGAAGAATGTTTATTTAATTATATTTTTTTTTATCAGAAAACGTGTGAATAAACTGAATTAGTAAACAAATTTTTCATGGTACACTTTTGATTAGTCATATTATATATGAAACATATTGCTTTGTTTTAGAATTCCCATTCTCATTTTTTTAAAGAACATTTTAAAAGAAAGGAACAGTAAACACAATTTTAATGATTTACTTTGTAGAGTTTAAATTATATATTTTTTTAAATAATGATTTTAATTTACCTTAAAATACTGTTTTTAAAATTTTTCGGGAGAGTAATTCTATGGTTTCCCTCTTTTTTGCCCGTATTGTTATTAGAATATACCATTCTATCCTTTGGGACAAAAGAGTAGGCACTGCTTATTCCAGCTCCAAACTTAGATGGATATAAAATGATTCTCAGTTTATGGTAAAATTCATTCTAGTTCATAAAGATAAATTGATGATTTATGAGCTCATTCGCCATTTTTTAAATGAATAAGTTAACTTTATTAAATTTAAGTGAAGAAAACAAAAACTATATTTATTAAAAACAATTTTGAAACTTGGTTCATGTTTAATATAAAATTTGAATACTTGGATACTGCGATGTCCTACCCATCTAGATAGAATCAAAGACCGAAAGATATCACTGTCACTTAGTTATTTTAAATTTCAAACAAAAAAATCTCTGTTTTAATTAAAAAAGATTTCTTGATCTATTTAAATAATGTATATATCTATACTTATAAAAGGCAATGTGTGTGTGTGTGCGCGCGATGTCCAGACGAATCTATCGCACTTACAGCCATGAGATTTGGCACACAGGTAATCGTAATGGTGACTCAATGCACCTAGAAGCCGGAATTTTAAAATTTAATCTAGAATTTTTTCATTTAATGTTTTGTGTTGTTTTGATTGATTTTTCGCACTCATTTCTCGATAGAATGGTTTTGAATAATTGTACGAAAAAAATAGACACACCATCGAAAAGAGCACACGATTTCCGTTCTAATGAAGTTAGTTTTGAATTTCTAACGTAATTTACTGAATTTTGAGAAATTTTTAAAAAATAGTAAGTTTTGTGATCTAAATTTTTTGTTTTTAAATTTCCAACATCCAGCGTTCCAATAACACTATTGTTTTCAATTTTTTTCAGCTTATGACTGCAACGGTTCTGTCGGATTTAAAACAAGAATGTTTAAAATATCTTTTCCCGTTTTTTTTTAATAATTTTTCCCTGGTCAGTTGAAAGATATTTTTCCTGTAACAAGCGCGGCACTTCTTCGGACGTTGCTGGCAATTTTGATTGGCCGCCGGTGCAGCGCGCAGGTTACGTTTTTTTTTTTTTTTTTTTTTCTCATTTTGTTGAATTCCTGATTCCACGGGCAACGCCGTGCGCGAACTGCTAGTATATTTATAAAAGAAGCAAAAAATAATAGAAAATATTATTTTTATAATAATACTTTAATAATTATATTTTTATAAATTATTAAAAATATTAAATTATATAAATTCAAATTGGATAACGAAGACAAAAAATTAAAAGCATAAATAAGTTATTTTACGTTACATTTTTATAATCAATAAAGTTTTCTTGGGAGGGGGGCCTCAAAATAATTTTGCGCCTGGGGCCTCATATTGTCTAAATCCGCCACTGAGCTTAGGGAGGCTAAGAGTACACGGTGAACAGTCGCTGCGAACTCTTGGTCTCCTTGTTAGGGTTTGACTCAGCCGCCACTAAACGTCAAAAAAACCACAGATAGATAAACTTAAGCTGCACCAACTTGTAGTTTATGAAATCGGATTTAATCTGAAATACGCATTTATATATTTGGTTGACTCTATGGACGAGTTTTCTGATTTGTTTACTTACAGTAAAAACCTTGACTTTATCTGCTTGTATGTTGAACTTCAGCTTTGAAGATCCATTTGACTTAGCATTACACCGGAAATACGTAGTACAGGCATGTAAACAAACCAGAAAACTCGCCCATATACTAACAAATACTTGCGTTCTATTATCGAAAAATTATATGGGAAAGTAGCAAAAGTGAATTTTGCCCTTTAAATGGAAAAAGAAGTCCAGTAAACCATTGGTACTACGTTGTATTCTAGCACAGAAGCAACACAACTAAAATGTTAAAGTAGCGATTATCTGCAGTGTTGGCAACAAGCTAAATTTTCCTGTGCATTCTTATCCGCCTGTGTACTCTTACCCATCGTTCCCCTATAGTAAATTGTAGCGAAATAAATTTACTATCTGAGGACACATATTTTCCTACTTAATTTTAAAAAGCGTAATGGCCCTTTGTCTTTTGTTAACCTTCCAGAGGGCGCGCTTACGCAAATTTTACGACATATAGTGCATCGTATTATATATATATATATATATATATATATATATATATATATATATATATATATCGTGTTATTTTTAAAAAATAAATCCAACTTTCATTTATGTTATCTGTATTTATTAGTCTAATAGTAAAGAAAGATATTATAAATAAAATTGCACTTAAATATATAAAATAACGATATGAATATGTAATACGATACACAATTCAAGTATCTCTTGCAAAAGCGCCCCCGCTGGAAGGTTAAAATAATCTATAGCTGATACTTAAAAATGCTTGTTCTCTAACTGTAACCAGGTAGAGCTTTCTCTTAAAAATATTTTATATACCCCATTTACATAGTTACAACATAATTTGCTTATGATACGGCACAGATATTTAATAGAATTAAAGTTATGATACCGGTCCAATCCAGGCCCTGCCGGTTCAAATTCGGCGACTCTCCCCTAATTGCTTTTCCTTCGTCGGTAGAGTTATTTCCAACGACATCTGAAACGTTTAAAGCGAATAACGCCTTGTTGTAGACATAAAATTGTGTTCGTATTATTTACGTAGATTCTGAAACATACTCCGAAGGAGAAGTTACTGCACACTGGAGCAAAAGCGATGATTTTCTTGTGTAATTCGAATACAGCTCTTGCAGGACCTTCACAGTTGAATGCAGTGTCATTTAAAATTCCCATTAGAAGGCATTGAGTGATTAAGATATGGGAAATCGAACATGTATGGGAGAATCCAGGACCACATAAGATGTCTCGTCTTGGTAAGTTTTCCTGCAGAATGGCTGGAGATTCTTGGTCATTCCGTCCTGCCTATGCCACTGTAGATAGTAGAACTGTGTTAACTAGTCTCCGTTTAATTAAATATCTTTCAGAATTTTCAACCAGCATTTTCAATTCCACTTTTGGCAGCACTTAATGTTCAATCATGAATTTATTTTTGTTTGATAACACTGTACAACAACATAGTATCATTCTTTTCATTACTGGGAACAAGAGTGATAGTACCTCTACCGAAAACTTATACATACATTTAAGTACTTTACATTTCCTTGAATACTGTACTTTTGTAAAATATTTGCTCTTTTTGCTTGTTGAGATAATGTTTAAATCTAGCGGTTAAATTTTAATAAAACATACATCATATTATACCAAACCTGAACAACACCAAAAAACGCAAATTATCGCAAAGAAAAGGAAATTTTCGAAATCAAGTTATTTGAATATTGATTCAACGCTTTATATTAAGACTTGTCAAATACTGGTTTCCTGCGTAGGTTAAAATAAAAATTTAAAAGATAGGAAAATGGAAGCGTGGTTGTAATTATTATAAAAGTCGGTGTAATCCGACTTTTATAAGAATTGTTTAATATACGACTTAAAATAAAGCCTTATGAATTAAAATTTACGAGGGCTAATTTTTAAGTACGGTTCGTTTATCAAAATTGTTTAAAATTTCGTACTTGCGTGAGAATCTATGTGCATGCAATCTACCAGTATTTTTTGCTCGGAATCCGACTCTGTTTGTATCCACGGCGATGGTCTATACACTTCGTAATGTGAGGTTTAAATGTTTAAGAAAACCGAGACCCCCGCCGACTATGAAATACGGTCAGTCATCTCTTTATCAACAGCAAGAAATGTTAAAACTGCGGATATGCATCACTCGATATTTGAAGTGTACGGTGACAATGCAATGAGTGACAGTAAAGTGAGAAAATTGGTGAGATTGTTCAAGAAGGTCGGGGAAACGTCGAAATCGAATCGCATTCTGACTGGCCATCTGCAATCAATCGCAAAATATTGGCAACTGTGTTTTGGGACAGGCAGGGTGTGTTGTTATTCGACTTTCTACAACAAGGGTCTCCTTTTCCGCCATCTGAAGAACTTCCTGAGTGACATGCATTGAGACACTGATAAAGAAGTGCAAAACGACTGTGAATGATTGCATATCATCACAGGCGGCAGAGTTCTATGTGAGAGATTCCAAAAACTCGTTGTTCATTACGATAAATGTTTAAACCGAGAAGGATATTACGTTGAAATACAGATAATTGTATGTAACATCAGAAAATAAAAGATAATTGTATATACATAATAATATACATAATATAATTGTAATACAGATAATAATATACAGATAATTGTATGTAACATCAGAATGCTTTTTTAAATTTTTTTTCTTGTTTTGTTTTTATTTCAAAATGGACCTCACTTAAAAAACAGCCCTAGTACGAGCAAACATAAAAGAGAAACGAAGAGCAACTTTACTGCTGTACAACGCATTTAATAAAAAAAATTAATACAGTGGAACCCCGGGAATCCGAACTAACTGGGGCTGACCTCTGTTCGGATTCCGGGGAATTCGGATTATCCGGGAAATTCAGTAAAATATTCTTGATATACCAAATGCAGTAGAGTATTCACTCTGAGTGTTCTTTGAAAGCGTACGGAAACAGCACGCGGCGATTCGCACGGTACAGTGCCAAACAAGTTGAGGGTAAAAAGAAGATATTTGACTGTCTTGATTGTGTAATTAAGGTGCTGTATTCATTCTTATTGACCACTTCAAATGGTTCTTTTAAGTTAGGAATAAACATTAGCTTTGTTTCTGTTTCGTAATTGTTATTTTTCCTTCATTTTTCAGTAAAATATTTTCAGAAAATTAAAAAAGGTGTTCCCGTTATCCAGAATTTCGAATTACCGGGGTTCGGATATCCGGAGTTCTACTGTAAAATGTTTCTGACTTTTTAAAAATTAATGAACACGTTAGATATGAATGAAGTTTCAATGTGCTCAACTTCTGTATTCAAAGTGCTTTATCCGCTTTGTTTATTAAAATAGGTTACGTATTTATTGTAAAATATTATTTTTGAAATTATCAAAATTATTTAATTATGATTATTATCACTTTATTTATCAAAATTTCTTACTGTTCATTCATTAAAATTACTTTCTGTTCATTTATTAATTATGTATTGCTTATTAAAAATATTCATTATTGAATATAAATCATTACTGCTGTTTTCAGTTTAAAAATTGTCATATTTTTTTTTATGTCTGTATTCATTTCAGACCCAATTTTTCTTAATTCGAATATTTGGATAAATCGAATTTTCATACTTACTCTTATACTTAATTTCATACTCTTATACTTACTTAATCCAAACTTATAATCAAATTGAGCACTAACCCGTTCCATCGTTGGCTCTTAATTGCTTAGCTTCTTCTGCGCTAACGCCGTATACGATATTGGCATCTAATGGAGCAGTGGCAGAATTTTTCTGCGCTCTATGCACTAGGAGAAAAATTTATAAATAATGTATATAACGTTGAGAAGACTGATTATCTGAGAAGTTAATTTAAATTTATCTTATCGTGACATTTCTGTGTGATTATCTCATTGTGATATATTTATCCTTGTATCTCATTGTGATGTATTTATCATTGTATCTCATTGTGATGTATTTATCATTGTATCTCATTGTGAT